>OW386287.2:123743441-123913441 GCA_936432065.2 Rutpela maculata | reverse complement strand
AATAAATTAAAGCATGACATGATATCCCTCTGTAAACCTGTAAATTATTTTTTAACCATTATAAAAATATTCAAATGAATTTGATCTGTCTGTAAAGTATGGTCATATATATTTCTTTTGTTAACCTTCAAATAATCTTTTTTCATAATTATTAAAAATACTCAGGCAAATTTAATATAAACTGAACCCGTAATAATCAAACGTATATGGTCATAATATTCTCTTAGGTAAAATATCAAGTGAGGGTTTTCAAGTCGAAATTACGCTCATTGTCAAGTGTAATAACTTAAAAATAAGTCAATAGACATTCCTTTCTGGCAAATTTACATATGAGTCTGGCCAGAGGCGTGCCCCATCAGGATGACAGTGCACCGTGTGGAATTGAAGCAATTTAAGAATATAATGGGAATCTGGATGGAATTGGAGGCCATTGGCTTGGTTTCGGTGCCACTGGAATTTGGAAAGCCTTATCCATGCTATGGAAACATACAAATTGTTTATGCTTCTGGTGCGGCTAGGGTGGGACTGAGAAAGCTTATTAAAAAGTTTAAAAGGGTTAGGACCGCAATAGTGACAAGCAGGGGGTAAACGGGAGGTAGTAGCTCTCCGGAAAGCACAAGAATGATGTATCTACTGCGGAGCGCGGGAGCGAGGACACATTGGCTACTGGTACAAGGGATCGACGGCGACGGGAACTGTCTATGTGGAGCACTGGGCCATCGTTGGAAGGAGAAAACATAGAAAACACATTCCTTTTTGTGTGCCATCACTTGGTCTGGATACAGAGTGCGAAGGATACAGTTTTGAGTTAGGTGAGGGATGAGTGTTTGGGGGGTGATGCAGATTGACGATTTTGTGAGCGGCGATTGGTTTTGTATATGATCCAGAGCTATGTGCAATGTTTTTGGTGTGGTGCGGTAGAGTGGATCAAAAGGAGGGGGGAATGGAGGGGATGAGAGGTATCACAGAGAAGTGTTGTTGATCCTGACTTTTTGTTGGTGTCTAGTTTAATAGGAGTGTGTTTTGTGGTATTGCATATTTTTTGACGTTGTGGGTGTTACAATATAGTGTTGTGAATCTGATTACATAATATTTTTCTTAAGTAAATTATCAAATGATGTTTTCAGGTCAAAATTACGCTCGTTGATAAGTGAAAAGTTCTACATTAAATTCTACACTAAAAACAGGGAGACCAGGTTACACGTGGGAATCACAAAAGATAGAAATGTACGCAATGAAGTACTGGGGACACGTCCAAAGAATGGAACCAACACACCTACTGAAGAAAGCACTAACACTGAACAGCAGCAAACTAAAAATGAGGAGACCATGTTACACGTGGAAAACAAAAATCGAGAGGATCATGAACAAACTGGGAAAAGAACCAAACATACTGGGAAAAAAAGCGAGGAAAGAATGAATTTCACAAAGAATCAGAAACGGAGGAATCAGAAACCTCAGAAGAAGAAGAAGAAGAAGACTTGTAGAAACAGAAGTACAAAAATAGGAGCGCAGATAGCAGCGACACAATGCGGCAACATATCTCACAAGAAGACCCAGAATAGGTAGAAGCCCAGAACCAAAAATCCAAAAAAAGGGGGCTTAAACGCTCCCTCACGACATAATGCGCTAACGCATCTCACAAATACTTACACCTCCCATCCCACATTCCTTTACCATGCGCCATGTGGCTCTCGCTGCTGGCAACAAGCATGACCTTAGTCCAACCCAGCATGGACGTAGCAGACCCAGCTGTATAACTTGGGAGTAATGCCTACCGCACGCTGGTAAATCAATCAATCAATCAATCAAGGAGTTCAACACCCTTAGTTGAAACTGGAGATAGATATGATAGAAAATAAATCCCCTCTTTTTCCGATATTTGGTTTCTGTTTTAGAGAAGAATTAAATTAAATTAATTAATTAAATTGATATTAAATATGAGCGCAAAAACTTTTATCTTCATAAAAACAGTTTTTAAAAATTCTAACGTGGTAAAGTGTGGAAGCCATTTTTTTTACCAATTTGGGGTGCTGAAAACGAATTCGTCGCCCGTTTTGGCGAAAAATCTAGGGAACACATTAAAAAACAACTCTTATTTGCGTGCCATAAAGTGAAGGTTCTCCTTTCCAACCAAAAGTCATTTAAATAATTAATGAATTTTTTAATTTAATAAACAAGTCATATTTTCTAAATAGTGATATGCACCGTACACCTCAACTCCAAAAATGTGAGAAATATTCAGGGGGAGAAATATTCACCTGAATTGACTAAATCACCTCATTATGATAAAAAAACATCAAATTGGGCGATTAGGGATTTCTTTTGCAATTGAAATCAATAAAAACTCTAAAAAGATAAAATTCACCACCTTAATTGGTGGGGATGGGTGTAAGAGTATTCAGAAGTAATCACAATATAACCTGATAATAGCCATTTAACGAGGAGTAATATTGTAACTATACACCGTTCTTATGTGTGGTGAAGGGTGAGGGAAACGAGGGGGAGGGGTTTTTTTGTGCGCACGTTTACTCTGGAACCGTTTGAGATATTGGTACACGTATGTAGTTTAAGGAGATCTGGAACTAGATTATATTTTCATCTTGTTTCGTCGAAGGGTTGGAGGGTAAATTGGGGTAAATTTTGGGTGAATAGGTAAATCAAGCAGGTAAGAGTCCATAAAATTGGTATTTAGTATATACAAGAGAAGCTAAGGACTCAAAAAAATTTTTGGCATTAGCTACCCCCATTACCACCCCCCACCCCATTTTTAAAGGGGATGAAAAGAAAATGTGATTTAGTGTGTGTATAAGAACCAGAAATCTCAAAATATTTTTTTACTTCATCCACCCCCATTACCACCCCCTATCACCACCCCCATCCAACTACCGATGTGGGGTATCGTTTTATAGGTTTTCGGGGGAGAGGATTTCAAATATTATATAGGGTGTAATCAGTTCCATGTCATTAAAAAAAAAACCGGTAATGGGGACCGACCAGACAAACAAAAAACCTTTATGACCCCTAGGGGCACTTTGAAAAAAACTGACCTAGGTCAACAATTTGAATATTAGGGTAGGAAACATTTGAGAACCACTGCCTTTCTGGGACAATGGACGTGTAGTAGTTCCCAATTATACAACTTTTAAATTGACATAAAAAAGTGCAAAGAGGGTTCAAAGCAAAGAAGGGCGGCACCTTTGATGACCACCTCAACCGAACCAATTAAAAAAATGTAAATAATTCGTTATCTCTTTTTGTAGAACTGCAAAAGCAAATGATGGGCATAGAAGTTAAACACAGCATTTCTTTACATATGTTTTTTTAATTTAGAACAAAATATTGGGGCTTTTATTGTTGTTTATAATTTATCAGATTTAAATGTGGTTTATTAACATTTGTAACCTAAATGACTGTTCTGGATTAAAAGCTTAAAGAGTGAATAATTATTGCATGACATTGGGAAATAAAGAGTTAGACGTCTGAGATACGATAACAGAAAATAATTATGTGCATTTTAAGTTAAGAAAAAATCTGATTTATTTAACGAATTGCCGATCAGTTATCTGAAACTAAAATATTCGATAAGTCTAGAACTTACCAATTTTGGTGATTTAGATAAATTGTTCGAAATGGCTTCCGTCTGCATCAATACACTTTTCGGCATGTCGAACTAAGGACATACGCACTCCGTTCAACACAATTGGTAAATTAGGATCAGTTTTAATGATTTCCATGCACATTAAAATACCACACTAAACTATCAACTAAAGTTGTTAAAAAAAAATAATAATAAAAATAAAAACTTGGTCAAAAATCCAAAAAGTAACACAAAAAGGACGAACAAATATTGTCTGTACGTAATCAAGAACTTAACGACTTGAACGGTAAGTCAATAAAATAAATCTTAACTGTAAATACGTGGCCTAAAATTCAAAAAGAACGAAAACAACGAACGGGTTCGACATGTGTACTTAATGAAGTGTCCACAGAAACTAAAATATTGCACAAGAGGGAGTATAGTTTTCTTCAGATCTACTAAGCACTCAGAAAACGCCGACGTCTTTCACCTTTACCGCAACGCTAAAGACCTTACCTTACCTACTTTTAAAAAGCCGTAAAGAAGTATGATTATCAACTTGTATCCTCGCCAACGCGCGGTCTCTAACAAAGGAGCGCGATACTTTGAAAAAGCCGTATTAGCGTATTTGATGGTTAGAGGCGCAGACATACGCGAAGATCAAAGCCTATCACAACATTCTAGCAGTTCTCAAACAATTTATTGAAGACTTTCGAAATTTTTGTCTATTTTTTTTCCTATATGGGTTTTAGACCCCATGTTATATAAGGTTTTTTTGTTCGTTTAGTCGTTCCTCACCACTAGTTTTTTTTAATGACATGAAACTGATTACACCCTGTATTATTAAAGTTCCATAAACAATTATTTCCACATCCACAATTTTTTCGTTGTGAGTGACTTGGATAAAAAATATGGATGTAGAAGTAGCGGTTTTTACTTACCTAATGAAACTGAGTATTTTGAAAGAATTTCCTGCACTAAAAAATAACTTTTTCTTGCAAGTTCTAATATCAATTTCAATAAGAGTTGTTTTTTTACTGTCTTCCCGATGTTTTTAGCCAATTTGGTTGACAGATTCGTAATCAGCACCTCAAAATTAGTAAAAAGGTGGTTTCCACACTTCACTGCGGATGGGCCTCACCCTTCACCACCCATAAGAACGGTTTAAGTCACAATATGTAATATACGGTTATTTATTTATTAAAAAAAAAACACAAAACTCCTTATTAAATGGCTAGTATCGGGTTATAATGTAATTAGTTCTGAATACTCTTACACATCCCCACCAATTAAGGTGGTGGATTTGATCTTTTTAGAGTTTCTATTGGTTTTAATTGCAAAAGAAATCCCTAATCACCCTGTTTGATGTTTTTTTTGTCATAATAAGGTGATTTAGTCAATTCAGATGAATATTTCTCATCCCTGAATATTTCTCACACTTTTGGGGTGTACGGTGTGCTATCACTATCCAGAAAATATTAATTGTTTTATTTTAAAAAATTCTTTAATTATTTAAATGACTTTTGATTTGGAAAATGAGAATCTTCACTTTGTGGCACCCAAATAGGGGTTGTTTTTTATGTGTTTCCGAGACTTTTCGCCAAAGCGGGTGACGGATTCGTTTTCAGCACCCCAAAATTAGTAAAAAAGATGGCTTCCACTCTTTACCACGGATGGGCCAAAAAAGCAATTTTTTTTAACATTGTTCCTTACAAAAGAACAAATCCGAAGGCATTTATTATTAAACACATTTGTACTTCAAACTTCAAGAAACGTGGTTTTCAACTTTCAAGACTAAAACGCTTATCATTCGAGATATGTGCAAAAAGAAAGAGCAAGAAGCATATGCTAGCATATGCTCTCTCTTCTATTCTAAGGTGAACTTATCGCTTCCTGAAGGAGTAAATAAAAATGAACATCTATGCAAAATTTCATTGATCTCCTAAATATATCATTTTATATTGCAAATTTGAGGCTACTTTTAGTGCACAATTCAAAAACTGATCCTAAAATAATAATGGACAGAAAAATCATATTTCGAATTCTACTGACGTTTAGAAATAACTGACGGCTAGAGATTTATTCTAGTACAAGTGCAATAGAATTATTAGGGTAAATATGACAACCACGCCGGACGCAGTAATATACTAAGCTTCACAAAAAGTAGTCATCTCGGACGCAGCATTGTATTGAAGAAAAATAAAATTATTCTCGGACGCAATAACGTGCTGTTTTTGAAAGGACGCAGTATTGTCTTGTATATTAAACTTTTTTATTTCTTGAGTTATTACAATTTTAAAACCAGATGTTAACTGAATTTGATCAGCAGATTCAATATACTTCATTAGATTTGAGCTAACTAACGTATTTCTGGGAGACGCAGTAAGGTTGGCTTGTGAAAGGACGCAGCATTGATAGCGGGATGTATATATATATATATATATATATATATATATATATATATATATATATATATATATATATATATATATATATATATATATATATGTATATATATATATATATATATATATATATATATATATATATATATATATATATATATATATATATATATATATATATATATATAGTCACGTCCGACTAGTTAAAGAACAATCTAAATTTAGTAGGGCTTCGGACAAGTGGGCGATGAAGTAAAACTCTTATTTACTATGCCGAGCTTTCGAAAATGTTTATTTTCTTTTTCAAGGCTACAATTAGATAATGAAAATTAGTAAAATTTTAATTATAATATTATAATTGTTAACTTACTAGTAAGTTGAGGTTATAATTTAAAATTGGTGAACTTCTGTACAAACATTTTCACTATCGTACTATTGGAAATGAGCAACAATTGCTTATTATGTTTATGTAATCTATTGGTTTCATTGCTAATTGATTGCTAAATAATTAAAAGATTAACACTGACATCATTCTGCTTCATGTTTTCAGAAACAGCCATGTGATGTATAGCAAAAAACACCACAGGAACCTATGATGGCGCCATCTTGTATCTAACTGTCAAAGAACTTTCATTAAATTTTATTACGTTTACATGATGGTTTCCATCCACGGTTTTGTGGAATTATAATATATTTTGAAGTTAAACAATTTTAATTAATATTAGGTTTAATTATTATTTCAATTTGTCACACTGATCATTGTCCACTTGCACTTCTTGTTATATACAAATCACTTATTAAATTAATTACTCATTAAGAATTGCTAGGGGAGTTAAAGTTATAATTTCAGTTTGAATTTTTTGATAAAAGATTTTGTTATTAAATTGTTGATCAAAAACACTTTTTTAATATAATATTGGGTCTCATGGTTCCGTAGAACTACTATTGTTATCATTTATGCTAAGTTTTTTCTTTATCCAACTTTAATATATACGAATAAATTGTACTTAAACCACTAATATCTGTCCTTTTGTTCATATTATGTTCATCATTATTGATCTCTACCATTTCAAGAAAAAGTCTTTTTGTTAAGTTAGTCTCGGTGTGCAAGATTTTATAGTTATTAAAATTCATATGATGTCCAGTATCTATTGAGTGTTCTGAAAGAGCACAAGTGCGTTTTAACCTCTCCACAATAAAATTGTGGGAGGTTACTACAATTAGTCCAAAATCGAAAATTGAGATAACATCAAATCTTTACGTTTTGAGGTCCCAGGAACCCAAAAAAATTGTTTTTGAAAAATGTCTGTGTGTATGTATGTGTGTGTGTGTGTGTGTGTGTGTGTGTGTGTGTGTGTGTGTGTGTGTGTGTGTGTGTGTGTGTGTGTGTGTGTGTATGTTAGCACGATAGCGGCGAAGCTACTAAACGGATTTGGATGAAACTTTGCATGAGGGTTTCTTTAGTGCTCCAGAAGATCTGAAAAGGTTTTGGTTGAGATCGGATTACGTTTAGTGCCGTTTTGGCACAACAAGTTGTTTATTTTATGATTACTCGCAATTTGTAATTGAACCATTGAAAAGCAGTAAAAATTCCGATTTCAACGATATATCACACTTGCACTTTTTCGATTTGGTTTCCGTGAAAAAAATTAAAAAACAAAAATTTCACTTGTTTTGTTCTCAAAGCAGTGCAATGTACAGGGTGATATTCTAATAATGACAGAGGTGTTCAGTGATTTCGGCTGATAACTCGGGAACGGTTGAAGATATCGAACTGAAATTTGAAACGTAAGTATAAATATTGTAGACGGACGGATTACGAGTGAATTAATAATACACCTACGTCACATGACGTCACAAATAAGAAAAATTCTTAGAAACTGGTGCAGATATCGACTTAACTGGAAACATCCAATTAAAGTTTGAAACGTAGGTGGAAATATTGTAGATGGATGGAATACGAGTGAATTAAAAATACACCTACGTTCTGATGACGTCGTAAAAGCATAAAATTCTTATAACAGGCGAACTGATGATGATATCAAAAAAATATTTCTGCAAGACGTCACGAATTTTTTTTTTTTTTTAATTTCCAAGAAATATAAAATTTTCGGAGAAATGTCACTTTTCAGAAAAATGTCAAATTTTCGAAAAAATATTAAATTTTCAGGGAAATGTCACTTTTCAGAAATATGTCAAATTTTCAGAAAAATGTCACTTTTCAGAAAAATGTCATTTTCGAAAAAACGTCAAATTTTCGAAGAAATGTCACCTTTCAGAAAAATGCAAAATGTTTGAAAATTGTCAAATTTTCGGAGTAATGTCACTTTAGAAAAATGTCAAATTTTCGAAAAAATGTCAAATTTTCAGAGAAATGTCACTTTTCAGAAAAATGTCAAAAATTCAGGAAAATGTCAAAATTTCGAAAAAACGTCAAATTTTCGAAGAAATGTCACCTTTCAGAAAAATGTCACCTTTCAGAAAAACGTCAAATTTTCGAAAAAATGTTAAATTTTCAGGGAAATGTCACTTTCAGAAATGTCAAATTTTCAGAAAAATTTCACTTTTCAGAAAAATGTCAAATTTTCGAAAAAACGTCAAATTTTCGAAGAAATGTCATCTTTCAGAAAAATGCCAAATGTTTGAAAATTGTCAAATTTTTGGAGTAATGTCACTTCAGAAAAATGTCAAATTTTCGAAAAAATGTCAAATTTTCAGAGAGATGTCACTTTTCAGAAAAATGTCAAAAATTCAGGAAAATGTCAAATTTTCGGGAAAATGTCAAATTTTCGGAAAAATGTCACTTTTCAGAAAAATGTCACTTTTCAGAAAAATGTCAAATTTTCGAAAAAACGTCAATTTTCGAAGAAATGTCACCTTTCATAAAAATGTCAATTGTTTGAAAATTGTTAAATTTTCGGAGTAATGTCACCAGAAAAATGTCAAATTTTCGAAAAAATGTCACTTCAGAAAAATGTCAAATTTTCGGAAAAATATAACTTTTCAGAAAAATGTCAAATTTTCAGAAAAATGTCAAATTTTATTAAATGGACTCAAAGGAAAATTCCCAAAAAATACTACGGGTCCATTTGTGGTATAAGTTCTCTGCTAGTGTGTTAAAGCATGCAGACTGTATGCTGAGTATTTTTGATGTGTCAAGTGCATCGAGAGATCACAAGTTTTTTCAACGTTTATGAAGCCCACGGATGGTGTGAGAGGCCATCCTGAACCGCTTACAAGCCCTACAAGTGTAAGCAACCCCACCGGAACGCTTTCGGTGAGTTTTTTCCAATAAAACTTTAAAAGTGACAGTGGCATTAAATTTTAAAAACTATTTCCGCTACTTCCGGCATCCCGCCGGAAATTCTTCCGGTAACATAACCTAAAAATAGTACTACATAACCTAAAAACAATTTAAGACATTGGTACCAACCTAAACATTTTTCAAAAATCAAATTCCCCAGAGAAACATTGGAACTAAAAATTTGACAGCTATCACTTCCCCGACCGATTTAGTGAAAAATTGGTCGAGGCCAAAAGATAAAACAAAATATACCAACTCAAACTTAAACGAGAAACCATGAACACTACCCTGGCTACATCTGGCAGGGAAACTGTCCACCAAGAGTTACATGGTTTTTTCCAAAGATGGCCATCCCTGCCATCCATCCCATTACCAACGAAGAGGTTTTTTCGTTTAGTTGTTTCCCGTATCAATAATCAAAATTATTAAGTGCTCTTACCTACGAACGTTTTTATAGAATTGTGTTTATTTTTATATTAATTTTAGGTCCATGTGGACACATTATAATTTTAACCTAGTCTTTAAGCCTGCCTACAGAAGACAGGAGCTACTTTTCTATTTTTCTCCAAGCCAAACCGGACCTACCCCGTCCAGCCTCACACTCGCCATGGCGGTGTTCACCGTGGTTGTCTGGCTGGCCCCGGGCTACGATCCGATGAAGCATATATTTGTATTAAAAACATTGAATAAAATATTAATGTTGTGCAGACTATAAATTTAACACTCAAGTTCTTAGGTCAAAATCCCACCGAACGCAAGACTTTTTTTCTGATTTAATACGAAAAAAATATTTCAACTTAATAAATATAATTAAATGAGATCGTTCATATTGTTTAGTGCTCTTTTCGACTTCAAAGATTCACCGGGTGGGGAGGTTCCAGCCGCTTCCAGTAGCTGCCGATTTTTTCTGTTCTGCAATCGCTTTTGTGTAAAGTCATTCGTGTATTGAGAGATCTTGATGTTTGGCCAATGTACTTTTTTTCACAATTATGACAAGGAATACTATATATCACGTTTGATTTTTTAATTGGATCGTCTTTATCTTTAAGCTTGGTGTACAGTTTACCGATACGATTAGCACTTATTGTAATATGCCTTATGAAAAGTTTATAGAAGCCATTAAATTGATCATTGATACAACGTACTTTACTTTCGATAATAACTTCTATAAACAAATACTAGGTACCCCAATGGGAGCTACCGTTTCACCAATAATTGCTCAGTATGTCATGGGTGACTTGTTAGATACATGTATTCCACAACTCAGTTTTGCATTACCTTTCTTGAAAAAATACGTAGCCCTGTCAAAAAAATCTCATCAATCCGTATTGAAAATTATCAAAAATTAATAAGCATCTATGAGAACCTATATGGTCAATAAGTTTCTATAAGAGTTAGGTAAAGTTGCTGTTGAAATTGTTATCAGTTTATATCAGAATTGACCAGCAAAACGAGTCAAGCCATATCCATTTGTAAATCCAAACATTTACTTATACCACATCAATGGGAATTTATGAGCACAGTATCTATTGTAATTCGTGCGGTTTTCCATGATTAAAAGACAAGCGTTTCTTTAAGAAACGAGCTGCATTAGGTTAGAACAGTTTTGATTTGCAATTGAAGATTACAAATTACAATGTTTGAATAGGGATTTATGAGATCAGTTTCTATGAGTATTAATGTTTTTTTTTTCAGTAATATATTAAATGTGTTTTCATTTGTTTGAATGGGTAAAAAGAAAGGTCAGTTTTCAACTGCAATTACAAACACAAGTTTAATCGCTTCGAATGGGGTTATATGCGATCAATTTCTAAAAGTATTTATGCTGTTTTCCGAATATAATTGTGATGAGGTTTAATCAGTAACAAATTGTTCACTATTTGTTATGATATGGTCGGAAATTCCAAGTACACATTTAGTATTCCTTCAAGAGGATTGATGAGAGCAGTTTCTACGAGTATCTATTTGTTGTTCCTATAGTAAATTATATAAGTCTTTATCAGTACAGATTCGGATCTAATTTAAATATGAAAATTATATCAGAATAAAGCAACCAAATATTTTAAACAGTATCTATTTGTAAATCCAAACATTTACTTATACTATCTCAATGAGAATTTATGAGAACAGTATCTAATGTAAAACGTGCGGCTTTCCGTGGTTAAATGGCAAGAGTTTCTATAAGAAACGAGTTGCATTAGGTTAGAACAGTTTTGATTTGTAATTGAAGATTCAAAATTATAATGTTTGAATAGGGATTTATGAGATCAGTTTCTATGAGTATTAATGTGTTTTCTTCAGTAATATATTAAATGTGTTTTCATTTGTTTGAATGGGTAAAAAGAAAGGTCAGTTTTCAACTGCAATTACAAATACAAGTTTAATCACTTCGGATGGGGTTATATGCTATCAATTTCTAAAAGTATTTATGCTGTTTTCCGGATATAATTGTGATGAGGTTTAATCAGTAACAAATTGTTCACTACATGTTATGATATGGTCGGAAATTCCAAGTACACATTTGGTATTCCTTCAAGAGAATTGATGAGAGCAGTTTCTGCGAGTATCTATTTGTTGTTCCTCTAGTAAATTATATAAGTCTTTGTCAGTAAAGATTCGGATCTAATTTAAATATGAAAATTATATCAGAATAAAGCAACCAAATATTTTAAACAGTATCTATTTGTAAATCCAGACATTTACTTATACTATCTCAATGAGAATTTATGAGAACAGTATCTAATGTAAAACGTACGGCTTTTCGTGGTTAAATGGCAAGTATTTCTATAAGAAACGAGCTGCATTAGGTTAGAACAGTTTTGATTTGCAATTGAAGATTACAAATTATAATGTTTAAATAGGGATTATGAGATCAGTTTCTATGAGTATTAATGTTTTTTTTCAGTAATATATTAAATATGTTTTCATTTGTTTGAATGGGTAAAAAGGAAGGTCAGTTTTCAACTGCAATTACAAATACAAGTTTAATCACTTCGAATGGTGTTATATGCGATCAATTTCTAACAGTATTTATGCTGTTTTCCGAATATAATTGTGATGAGGTTTGATCCGTAACAAATTGTTCACTACATGTTACGATATGGTCGGAAATTCCAGGTACATATTTAGTATTCCTTCAAGAGGATTGATGAGAGCAGTTTCTACGAGTATTTATTTGTTGTTCCTACAGTAAATTATATAAGTCTTTATCAGTATGCATTCGGATCTAATTTAAATGCAAAAATCATATCAGAATGAAACCTCAAATATTTTAAACAGTGTCCACCTGTAAATCCAAACAATTAAAGATAATATTATAATGAGAATCCATCAGAACATTATCTACCCTACAAACACAAAAGGTTGGCCCTTTAGCGGACCATCACTGTGCCAGAAATGAAACTTCTGGCCCAGTGATGGCCCACTGATGGGCCGATCTTCGGTGTTTGTTGGGTAATGTAACGTGTGCGGTTTTCCGTGGCTAAATTTTAAAATTATTTGCAATAAATAAGCTTTAAGGGATTCGAACAGTTTTCATTTGCATTTCCAGATAAATAGTTTTAATTGTTAGGGATCTATGAGGTCAGTGTAATGTTTTTTTTTTCAAAATAAAATGTGTTTTTATTAAAAAAAAAAACATTACACAAAGACACTGATCTCATAGATCCCTATTTAACAATTAAAACTATTCATCTGGAATTGCAAATTAAAACTGTTCAAATCCGTTAAAGCTATTTATTAAAAATACTTTTCAAATTTAGCCACGGAAAGCCACACGCGTTACATTAGATACTGTTCTGATTGGTTCTCATTAAAATATATCTTTAAATGTTTGGATTTGCAAGTGGATACTGTTTAAAATATTTGGTTGTTTCATTCTGATATAATTTTTGTATTTAAAGTAGATCCGAATGCATACTGATAAAGACAAATTTTCTATTGGAACAACAAATACATACTCATAGAAACTGCTATCATCAATCCTTTCGAAGGAATACTAAATATGTACCTGGAATTTCCGACCATATCGTAACATGTGGTAAACAATTTGTTACTGATCAAACCTCATCACAATTATATTCGAAATACTGATCGCATATAACCCCATTCGAAGTGATTAAACTTGTACCTATTTGTAATTGCAGTTGAAAACTAACCTTTCTTTTTACCCATTCAAACAAATGAAAACACATTTAATATACTTATTACTGAAAAAAATAACATTAATACTCATAGAAACTCATCTCATAAATCCCTATTCAAACATCATAATTTGTAATCTTCAATTGCAAATCAAAACCCGGTCTTCGAAGCGTGTCGCCCGGGTTGGCTCCAGCGGGTTATATCGCCTGTAGTCCCCCCTCAAGAAACATGTAATTAGGTTTGTAACCTGTTTCTTTCTTCTTCTAACTAAATAAATAAAAACTGTTCTAACCTAATGCAGCTCGTTTCTTATAGAAACTCTTGCCATTTAACCACGGAAAGCCGCACGTTTTACATTAGATACTGTCCTCATAAATTCTCATTGAGATAGTATAAGTAAATGTCTGGATTTACAAATAGATACTGTTTAAAATATTTGGTTGCTTTATTCTGATATAATTTTCATATTTAAATTAGATCCGAATGGATACTGATAAAGACTTATATAATTTACTATTGGCACAACAAATACATACTCGTAGAAACTGCTATCATCAATCCTTTCGAAGTAATACGAAATATGTACCTGGAATTTCCACACGGAACATGTAGTGAACAATTTGTTACTGATCAAACATCATCACAATTATATTCGGAAAACAGCATAAATACTGTTAGAAATTGATCGCATATAATCCCATTCGAAGTGGTTAAACTTGTATTTGTAATTGCAGTTGAAAACTGACCTTTCTTTTTACCCATTCAAACAAATGAAAACACATTTAATATATTACTGAAAAAAAAAACATTAATACTCATAGAAACTGATCTCATAAATCCCTATTCAAACATTATAATTTGTAATCTTCAATTGCAAATCAAAACTGTTCTAACCTAATGCAGCTCGTTTCTTATAGAAACTCTTGCCATTTAACCACGCAAAGCCGCACGTTTTACATTAGATACTGTCCTCATAAATTCTCATTGAGATATTATAAGTAAATGTCTGGATTTACAAATAGATACTGTTTAAAATATTTGGTTGCTTTATTCTGATATAATTTTCATATTTAAATTAGATCCGAATGCATACTGATAAAGACTTATATAATTTACTATTGGCACAACAAATACATACTCGTAGAAACTGCTATCATCAATCCTTTCGAAGTAATACTAAATATGTACCTGGAATTTCTGACCATATCGTAACATGTAGTGAACAATTTGTTACTGATCAAACCTCATCACAATTATATTCGGAAAACAGCATAAATACTGTTAGAAATTGATCGCGTATAACCCCATTCGAAGTGATTAAATTTGTATTTGTAATTTTAGTTGAAAACTGACCTTTCTTTTTACCCATTCAAACATATGAAAACACATTTGATATATTACTGAAAAAAAAACATTAATACTCATAGAAACTGATCTCATAAATCCCTATTCAAACATTATAATTTGTAATCTTCAATTGCAAATCAAAACTGTTCTAACCTAATGCAGCTCGTTTCTTATAGAAACACTTGCCATTTAACTACGGAAAGCCGTACGTTTTACATTAGATACTGTTCTCATAAATTCTCATTGAGATAGTATAAGTAAATGTAAAGACTTATATAATTTACTAGAGGAACAACAAATAGATACTCGTAGAAACTGCTCTCATCAATCCCTTTGAAGGAATACTAAATGTGTACTTGGAATTTCCGACCATATCATGACAAGTAGTGAACAATTTGTTACTGATTAAACCTCATCACAATTATATTCGGAAAACAGCATAAATACTTTTAGAAATTAATCGCATATAACCCCATTCAAAGTGATTAAACTTGTATTTGTAATTGCAGTTGAAAACTGACCTTTCTTTTTACCCATTCAAACAAATGAAAACACATTTAATATATTACTGAAAAAAAACATTAATACTCATAGAAACTGATCTCATAAATCCCTATTCAAACATTATAATTAGTAATCTTCAATTGCAAGTCAAAACTGTCCTAACCTAATGCAGCTCGTTTCTTATAGAAACACTTGCCATTTAACCACGGAAAGCCGCACGTTTTACCTTAGATACTGTTCTCATAAATTCTCATTGATGTGGTATAAGTAAATGTTTGCTGCTCCATTCTGGTAGAAACTCATAGAAATTTCAGCAGCAGCTTTACTCCAGGCTCCAGTAGAGGGAGCTGTATACGTGTCGCTAATTCATATCTACTCTAATGTGACCTAAGGAACTGACGTGTGTTTGTTAAATTAAAAGTAAAGCAGTCTCTTTCACTGCCAACTCATTCATTGCTTCTAGGCTAGAACAAGAACACCCGAGGAAATAAGGACTTTGCAGTATTTTGTGTTTACCACAATATTAGTATTTCTATTTGAAATATGCAATTTAAACTGTACATTTGTCGGCATGCATATCCAAATTAATACTAATAAAAAAGCAAAATGGAAGTTTACAATAAAAATACATGTGTAAAATATACAATTGAAACTGTACATTTGTTGACATGTATATCCACATTAATACTAATAAAAAGACAATGTTGAAATTTACAATAAAAACATGTTGATAAATGGTGTGTTATATACGATAGATACTGGAGAAAGGACGGACTGGACTCTTATGATATTACTTATAGAAAAGTTCAGAATCTCTTTAAAGTTGTATCTGTAATTCCATATGTTTTATAGATATAAGGGCAAGGGTGCATTTGCAGACACTAAACTGTAGATTTGTTGTATATTTCATATAAGTACTCATGAAAGGGCAACATGATAATTCCAAATAGCTCATTCGGAATTACTGTTTCATAACCGATTTAAAACTTAATAAAACAGATAAAATCCTGTCTGTATAATAATAATATAACTTATAGGAACGATAAAACCGCATCACTTTTTTTTTATAAGTTTCTATGTGGAATTTTTGGCAGGGAGATGATATCATTTGTTCAGTACCAGCAACAGGTATAGATGAAATTCTAAATATTTTCAACAGCTATGATACGCATTTACAATTTACAATAGAAAAGGAAACGAATATGAGAGTACCTTTTCTCGACACACAACTTATACGAAGACCTGATAACACAGTGATATATTGGTATATTAAACCAACTAGTTCAGGCAGGTACCTAAACTATAACTCTCATCACACCGAAAGAATGAAAATCAATCTCGTACTAGCTATGAAAAATAGAATACAAAAAATATCACATTCGTCTTTACGCAATACTAACATTGATAGACTCTACCGTATCTTACTAAATAACTCATATCCTCCACATCTTTTAAAAAAATGGCTTTACAATACAAGAAATAATGACAATCAGAATAACGTTGGTGCAACGGAAGCCACCAATAACAATGATAATATAATTCCAATAACATATGGGTCCATTCCGTTTATAAAAGATCTGTCTCCAAGATTAATTAATGTCTTCAAAAATGAACATAACATAAAAATTGCACAAAAAAACATAAAACATATCGGTAAACTGTACACCAAGCTTAAAGATAAAGACGATCCAATTAAAGAATCAAACGTGATATATAGTATTCCTTGTCATAATTGTGAAAAAAAGTACATTGGCCAAACATCAAGATCACTCAATACACGAATGACTTTACACAAAAGCGATTGCAGAACAGAAAAACGAACTTGTGCTATTTCAGAACACTCAATAGATACTGGACATCATATGAATTTTAATAACTATAAAATCTTGCACACCGAGACTAACTTAACAAAAAGACTTTTTCTTGAAATGGTAGAGATCAATAATGATGAACATAATATGAACAAAAGGACAGATATTAGTGGTTTAAGTACAATTTATTCGTATATATTAAAGTTGGATAAAGAAAAAACTTAGCATAAATGATAACAATAGTAGTTCTACGGAACCATGAGACCCAATATTATATTAAAAAATTGTTTTTGATCAACAATTTAATAACAAAATCTTTTAACAAAAAATTCAAACTGAAATTATAACTTTAACTCCCCTAGCAATTCTTAATGAGTAATTAATTTAATAAGTGATTTGTATATAACAAGAAGTGCAAGTGGACAATGATCAGTGTGACAAATTGAAATAATAATTAAACCTAATATTAATTAAAATTGTTTAACTTCAAAATATATTATAATTCCACAAAACCGTGGATGGAAACCATCATGTAAACGTAGTAAAATTTAATGAAAGTTCTTTGACAGTTAGATACAAGATGGCGCCATCATAGGTTCCTGTGGTGTTTTTTGCTATACATCACATGGCTGTTTCTGAAAACATGAAGCAGAATGATGTCAGTGTTAATCTTTTAATTATTTAGCAATCAATTAACAATGAAACCAATAGATTACATAAACATCATAAGCAATTGTTGCTTATTTCCAATAGTACGATAGTGAAAATGTTTGTACAGAAGTTCACCAATTTTAAATTATAACCTCAACTTACTAGTAAGTTAACAATTATAATATTATAATTAAAATTTTACTAATTTTCATTATCTAATTGTAGCCTTGAAAAAGAAAATAAACATTTTCGAAAGCTCGGCATAGTAAATAAGAGTTTTACTTCATCGCCCACTTGTCCGAAGCCCTACTAAATTTAGATTGTTATATATATGTAATTTTTCATAAAAATGCATAATTTTGGCTCAAAATTAAAAAAAAGGCGCTACATGTATATTTATTTCTTTCGTGCCCTCTAGCGGCGAAACTAAGCGGAATTCGAAAAAAAATAGTAGAGACAAAATTTGTAGGAAATTTTATGCTTCACAACTTTGCTCTCTTGATATTTTTCACTAAAATGCATAGTTTTTCCTCAAAATAGAGAAAAAGACGAAAAAACGCTAAAATTCATATATATGTATATATTTATCTTTTTTAGAACTGCGGGGGGTGAAAATTATGATTAGGTAATCCAAATACTTCACTTCTTACAGGTCTCATCTGTGGAAAGATTTTCCATAAAACAGCGATTTCTTGACTAATTTGAAGGGACTAAAGGCAGTATCCAAATTATCTCTTGAAATTAATATTTTGTAATTAATGCCCATATTATCTAGTAGAGGAATTTATACACATCCATTTTCAACCATTTGCTGAAAAGTTTTCCTCAACCTCCGGGGAGGCCGGTTCTATTGGCCCCCCCCAGACGAATTTTCTAGCTGCGCCACTGTATCGAACAATATTTGATGGATGCCCCAGACGGTGAGCATCTTATGTCAGAGGTAGGTGTTTATTATGATCTTGGTTTTGTGTACCTATTTAATTGTTTGGGTTTTTTAGGTTGCATTGATATTGGGAGTTTACGGTGCCTGCCGTTGCGGTGAACTGACCTTCTTAAGCGTCGAAGATATAAGAGATAAAGAATAATATCTGTATATATCCATACCAGATACCAAGACAAATAAATCAAGAAGTTTCACAGTTTTAAATGAAGGATTTTCGGTAAACTCACTTGATTCGATTAGGAAATATGTGTCTTTAAGACCGCAAAATGTGTCTCACAAAAGATTTTTCGTAAATTTTCAAAAGGGAAAGTGCACTGTCCAATGCGCTGGATTAAATAAGCTCTAAAAAATTCCAAGAATTGTAGTTGATTATTTGCAACTGCCAGATGCAGATTTGTATACTGGCCATATAGCACGCGCCGTTCCTCATCAACTCTTTTGGCCAATGCTGGGGGTGACATTACCACCCTTAAACGTCACGGTGTGTGGAAATCATCCACCGTGGCGGAGGGTTATTTGGAAGATTCAGTCTCAACAAGATTGTTATTGCTAAAAAAATTCAGGGAGAGCAGCACGAGTCAGGCAATACAGACGTCCCCAGCAAACATAAATATATAGCATATACGTAAATGCTACGTAAACGAAGTTTCACAGAAGTAACGTGCTATGTAAAATGTGACGCATAATCGTATGTGCATACTCTGCGAAATGTCAGCAACATGTGCATATGATTTTTACATAGTGAGGAGGTAACACTGTGACCTCACGGTATAGAACAAATGACGTAGCGTATATGTATATTCAACCACTTGCTATGTAAAGCATACGTAACTAATTTTATCTCTTTACAATGTAGCATATACACTGAAAAAAAAAATGGTTTGATTCAAGAATATATTGGTTTATATATACGCAAATAAATATATTCTTCATATAAAACAAGTACATTTATTTCAAGAATAATTAATTTACTACCAGCTTTTGATTACTTGTCACAAATGTATTTGTTTTATATGAAGAATACACTTATTTTCGTATATATAAACCAATATATGCTTGAATCAAACCATTTTTTTTTTCAGTGTATGTATATTCAACCACTTGATTTATGATGTAGCATGTATATGTTTTATCTACCAATCTATGTTCAAAATAGCATATCCCAGCACTTTTTAAATATTGATACTACACAATTGGATATTTAAAGTTATATATATGAATAAAGTTCCCTATAAGTTATACAGAAAAATATATTTCTTTAGAAAATTACCGTAGTTGACACCAAGTTTTATTTTTAAGTTGGATACCTTATTTAGAGAGCCTAGTAGTTTTATATTTTGAATGAAATTTTTTTTGTAAAAAATGGTTATATTTAAAATATAAAACTATCTAACTTTCTAAAAATGTTCAGAGGTATTCTACTTAAAAATAAAAGTTGATGTCTCCTCCGGTTATTTCCTAAAGAATATCAATTTTTCTGGACAATTCATGAGGAATTTATATTCATATATTTAACTCCAAGAATCCAGTTCTCTAGTATCAATATTTAAAAAGTACTATAGGGTGCTATTTATGGTACATTATGGTAGGTATATAAAACAAATACATGCTACATCAAAAAGAGATAAAAAGTATATAATGCAAGATATGGTTGTCTGATTTGTCAACATATATTAGCTTAGGAAAGAGTCTAGAGTTGAATGACAGTTTAAACTAAGTTAATTAGTATCAACAAAGTTTCAATTCCATCTTAATCCCTGCACATCCCAGTAGGTAAACCAGGCATTAGGCGTTGTCCTCGACGTTGTCATCTATATGTTCTTTAGAAAGCAGCTATACGATATTTTTTCTTCTCCAATGATGTACACCCACCTACCTACCTTGCCTTGCATTCCTAGTAAAGCTCAAATTTCATTTAATTTATTTTATTAACTGTTGATTTAGGAGAGATTAATACTAGTGTCTTTTGTGTAACTATTCTATATTCAAGTTAACTAAGTATCTACAATAAGTGTTAAGCATTTCTCGGGTTGTTTCTGATTGTACTCGTTCTTTGGTCAGCCTTCATCACTCTGACATTTGCTATTTGAACATCAGTTACACAACCTGTGAAAATAATTGAAATATTAGTCTATTTCATATACGGGGTGGTGCACCATTTAAAACTCCCCAGGCTTGTAATTTTCTTATTTTTTAAGGCACATCAAATTGTAGATATTTTTAAAGCATTAAAAAAAATTTTTTTTTTAATTGTTAAGAAAGAAATCTTAATTTCCTTGAATATTTTTTTACGTCACCCTGTGCATGAACTGCGTTAATGTTTTCTTATAAAGGTTTTAATTAGCTTCAATTTATATTATTACGTCATATTCGAAATTCTTTTTGGTTTTAGAGAAAGGAATTAAAAACACTCCAAACTGATTTTTTTTTAAATTACTTTGAAAGGAATGTAAATAATAATTTTATGCTTTGTCTGTAAAAGATATATCACAAACAATATTCAGCGTAATAAAACAGTAACAAAAAATTAAAAAAAAATATTTTTAAAAACTAACTTATATTAAAATGTAATAAGTAGGCAATTGCAAATTTTTTATTTCTTAAGTTTTTTTATTTTAATAACATAAATTGAAGCTAATTAAAACCTTTATAAGAAAACAATAACACAGTCCATGTACAGGGTGAGGTAAAAAAATATTCAAAGAAATTAAGTTTCCTTTCTTAACCATTCAAAAAAAAAATTAATCACTCTGTATGGATATTTAAAGGCTTTAAAAATGTCTACAAGTTGATGTGCCCAACATGGTCATCGCTTCGAAAATAAAAAAGTTACAAGTCTGGGGAGTTTTAAGTGGCGCACCCTGTATAGTGTAGTAAATCTGGTTATATAGCTTGTATCCCTTTACTAAAATGTGAAGAAAACTAGATGCAAACTATTTTGATCAATTTGTTAAGATATTAAACAATTTATGATAGCTTAAATAATAATGTATATATTTTAACAAAACTTTACGAAAACACGCTTCCAATGGAATTGAAAATTTGAGGTCGATCCGATAAGTTTTAGAAGTATACTGCTTTAAACATGAACCGATGTGCTCAAAGTGCTGTCATTCGATCCGAAAGTCTGCCTCAAAGTTGAGTTTACACTGTTAAAACCCTCTATTTAAAATCAGATTTGTCTAATCTGCCAGAGATGGTGATTTGGGGACTATTGGAGTATTTCAACATAAGAGTATGCAGCATATAACTGCCAAAAAAAGGGGAATGAAAATGCAACTAGGAGTGAATGACTTCACGCAGCTTCTATATTCTTGATTAATTTTAAAGCCCCTAGAGATTTTAGAATATCCTGGTTTTTTGAATTTCGCCCTAAAATTAAGAGATTTTTTTACAAAATGTAATAAAAAAATATGCTAAATAAGCCTATTAAATCATCACACCAAATTTCAAGTGGAAATGTTTATAACAACGCCAAAAAAACAATAACAAAGTCGAAAATTGAACCGTTGACTGTTTAAGTGCATCAAGTCATAGAACAATTTGTTTCAGAATGTAGATTTTTCTCCTACTCTTCAGTGGTGTTAACTATTTAGAATCATTTTAAATTTTTTATAAAGAACTTTTTTTCTCAGAATTAAACAATTAAAAATTATTAGAATGCTTCAAAAGATCACAAAAAAAGAAACAATTTTAAAAAACGGCAATTGGGAGCCGTGAAGCATGAAAAAAATGCATTTATTAAATAATTGCCAAAAAATTGTTTTAAATAATTTTAAAATACCTACTTATTTATGCAACAAGTGTGTAAAGCAGTACTTTTTTCATGCATAAGTTGTAGACGAGTGCATCAATCTTGTGAGAATCCCATGATAAAAGTAGTTTCTTTAACGGTCATATAAACAAATTTACTATTACATTCACCGAGAGCCATTTGATGTAAGAAAATGTGCGAGGACCTTTACCAAGATGATTTAATTCTACCAGAAGCATATTTTTAATAATGACAAATCTTAATTGTCTTAATTTATTGCAACAAAGTTAACCATAAAGTTTCAGACAATTCTAGTTTTCTTCGTAGTTTTATAATGATCAAATTAATTTTTTTAATGGCGATACAAGCAATATCATTAATCACAAGACAACAAGAAAAGGGGCTGCGCTTTTGATCATAACCATCTAATCCTGTTTTTTAACATGTTGAAACCGATTCTGATATTAAAAAAAAATTATCAGTTTTTGGTTACCACCCCTATTATCCTCTAAAAAGGGGCAATGGTTTTGTCCTAAGGTTATGATCTAATTTTTGACGTGCTTAAGCCAATTTTGGACAAAAGAAAAATTGCAGGAAAATATTAGCCTACTTTACACATACAAAACCGTGAAATATATGTACAATACAATAACGAACACAAAGTAGGTGCTATAAGATGTCGGTAAACAATAACCATACTTATGCATAGTACTTACTTCGCAAAAGCTTGTGATCTGGGTTTCCTTGAATTACAACTTCTTATGCTGGATTCAGTTGAACTTAATAATGTGGGAGCAGCACCAACATACAGCTTTTGTGTAACAAAATCCATGTAATGATAAAATTGTCTGTCGAGAATAACGATTGCCCGTGAAATAATTCTAACCTATAAAAAGATTACGTTTCATTTAAATAAATATCTTTATAAAAACGGTACAACACAAACTTACTTCTGAGTCATTAACTGGAAAATGGTGCTGCACCTTCAATATAGGTATGTACACCAAATTCGCAAACAAGAGGGCATGTTTATGTGTGCACCTAACCTCTACACTAATAAAACGTCCAAACAAAATAATATTTAAAGAAGTCACAACGCTTTATGGTTCACAGTTCTGCATCAAAGTTATTAAAAGACATCATCCACAATTTTTCACAAAAATGATCAAAAAACACAAACGTTAGATTTTACATCATTTTACACTGACGTGCTGCGTGAGCGTGACACACTGACGCATTCCATGAGTTCGATGTCGTAAAATGAAGTAGGTAAACATTTTTAAGCAAAATTATGTAGCAAATATGTAAACTTGTGTATAAGTAATTAAGTTAATATGTTGACTTAAATATGATATTATTTTACGTATATGCTATGTAATAGTATATTACGTAATGAGTGATGTAAGAAGCAAATTACGCACGAATGGAAAAGTTGCGCACGATGCCGCGTAGCGGCGAGTGCGTATTTCCATGAGTGCGTAATTGCCTTACAACTCGAATTATGTACTATACTTTACCTACGATCATATTTATTTAGTTATTTAGTAAAATCTGGATTTAGTTTACTAGTCAACAATATTATTCAACAAATATTATGTCAGTTTTGACAGCGTTTGAAAATTAAGTAGGCGCATTTGTTCTTTGAAACCCCGCGTCAGCGATATAAGCCACCTATAATTGCGTGTCCCGTGCGTTTTGTTTACCGTGCGATTTGTTTACAGTGCGTTTTGTTTACAATGCGTAAAATTCAACTTACATAGATGGCAGGTAGTGTGTTTTTTACTATTTACAATAGTGATCGTAGGTAAAATTATGTAAAGTGTTTTATATAAAAATGTTCTATTAATCTTACCTCTCAGAGGTAAAGTTACATTAATGTTTACTGGGTCGTTACTAGTATAGAGAAAAATTGTGTACAGAAGAGCAGTTTTCTTTGTGAAAAATCGAATATGATGACAATAAATGTTAACATAAATATAAATAAGTGTTAGTGCATGGATTCTTTGTTTTATTAATTTTCCATATAATGGAGACAATAAATAAATTCCTTGGATTTTATTTTATATTAAAATTACTCTTTAGTGACTAAATCACTTTACCTCACTTTAGCTTACTACTTTATCTCACTAGTGACTTATGGGTCACTTTATATCTTCAAAATCTCATCAATAAAGATCACTTTATATGAAAGTGTTGGATAAATATATTTATTAACGTAAGGTGTGTAATAATGGAAGGTGGGTAATAATGGAAAAAATACATAAGAGTTTTCATATTTATTTAGTGATCAGTTTACATTTAATTTCATTCAATTCAATTTATTGTACATAAATAATGTCTTATGCCGTTATACCGACATTGTCCGTTCCCCATCGACACAATATTTATTAAATTTGGAGTTTTTAATCGGCAAATTCATTTAATATGCTCAGTGGATCACTAACTGAACTATGGGTCAATATCTGTGTGTTAAAGACAAGTTGTAATTTTCGAGCAGTACACAGTATCATTAATCACTACAACTGTTATAGTTTTCGATTACTCTTCTTGTGTTGATGGGAGCACTTTTGCACTTGTTGCCAAAGATGATGGTTTTGCTGTGGCGAAATAATCTTTCATGTTTGCATCATATTCTGAAGAATCACTATTTCTCTACTACTGTTTAACTGTTTCTTCAGTTTTCTATAAAACGTGGATTAGTGCCGATAAACTTTATTTCGCTTTCACTGAGCATTTCAGATGCCGCCATTTTATTCAATGCCAATAATTATATAAATTGTCTTAAAAGTTAATATTACTCTATAGTAGATTTTCAAGGTATATGTAACTTTTAAGTAATTTTCAATTAGTGGGGAGTAGTAAAGATAACTTCAAAGCCCCTATGTTCGTAGAAACAACCTCATTTTTACTCGAGATGTCACTAATAAGTTAGACTACTTTCAAGTGGTCCTTTGGTAAAGCTGTGCAGTCGGCATTACTACCAATTTTAATTTTGCAGTTGAGGATGCTTCAAAGTAATGCAGAGTAGTATCCGCGACGTTGCAGATTCTCCAGCAGTTACTTGAAAGTGTTATAACTATACAGTGCCTAAATTCAGTAGAATCTACTTAATTGTCACTACAAATGCATACCACAAAGTGAATATTACCCTGAAGTCGCAAAATTAGTAACAGTCATGTCATTCCTACTATATTAAAGTTCCGATGCCTCAGATGCCAGTTCCCATCACTTTGAATGCTGCTTGGGTATTTTTCACCAAAATGCATAGGTTTTCCTCAATATAGAGAAAAAGACGAAAAAAACGCTAAAATTCATATATATATGTATATATTTCTCAAAAACCACCCTTTTTTAGAACTGCGAGGGGTAAAAATCATGTTTAGACAACCAAAATACTTAACTTTTTACAGGTCTCATAACTGTGGGAAAATTTTCTTAAATATTTCCTAATTTGAAGGGACTATTTGTACTAACAGTGATTATGCTTCTTTATTTTTTGGTTCATGCAAAACGGCTTGGGGGGGGGGGGGGCATGCCCCCCCTGGCTGCGCGCCTGATTGCTTCCAATCCTTTTTCGATCCGGGTATTGAATTCAGGATCACTGCTATCTCTTTTGTTTTTTTGCTGCTGTGAGCAGTAAGACAATTTTTTTATTATCTATATTTCAAAGAAACATATGTAATTTTGACTAATTTTATAATCGTCGGGACTCGGAATCGACATATGACAATTATCCGAATGCGATGTTGCCACCTGCTAATCATCATAGTCTATTAAATTTTGTTGTCGCACAGCTATTGAGAATACATTCCTTATAAACCACTCGACATGAGTGATCGACAATTTGTCACATGTGACAATTTTCATCGACATTTGAGAATTGAGTCTCAGTGTGCTAATGTCATTAGCCAATGAGCAGCTCGCGCTCCAGTGTGCTCGTGAGCGCTGCGCCATCTATAACGCCTGTTTCTTTCTTCCAGTTTCAAGGAAATGTTCGAATATCCTATGAATAAGATACACGAAAAACTTTTTGTGAGTGATTAGTACTACTACAGACCTAAAGGGAGCCACCTTTTATACGAACTAATTTTGCCCGCGTCATGGATTTTTGACCTCACTTCCGGTTACGATTTTTAATGTTTTCTTAAGTCATCAATAGTCCCTTGGGGTAAAGCTTTTACCCCACTGGACCGCAAGACATATATCCCCCCGTTTTCGAGGGCGCGGAACACGATGGTGACAATATTTTCCTACTTAGCGTCCAACCGCTACCCAAATCGAAAAAACCACCCCTTTTTCCAGTTCTCCGGTGCTACGCTTGCGAGAGTTTGCCAGGTCTGGTTTTTCTTGGTCATATTGAATAAAATAAGTAAATATTGACCACAAGTGACCTAACCCATCCCCGGGGGGTTGAAACTACCCCACCTCCAATAACTATAAATGCCACGAAAACAGTGAAAATCAGCTGGAAAATGGTATACTCCCGTTTCCGAGGGCGAGGATTACGATGGTGATAATATTCCCCAACCTACCCTTTACCCACCTAAACCTGAATACCACCCCCTTTTCAAATTTTTCGGTGCTAGGCTTGCGAGGGCCTATCGTATCATTTTTTTTTTGGTCAGTTAGAATAAAATAGTTAAATATTTACGACAAGTGACCTAAACCACCCCCGGGGGTTGAATCTACTCTCATCTCCAATAACTAAATGCCACGAAAACAATGAAAATCAGCTGGAAAGCAGTATACTCCCGTTTTCGAAGGCGAGGAATACGATGGTGACAATATCTTTCGACCTAGAATCCAACTGCTACCTCTAAATCGATTTTTCGGTGCTACGCTTGCGAGGGCTTATCGGATCGGGTTTCTTTTGGTCAATTTGAATAAAATAAATAAATATTGACCACAGGGGTGAAAAAAAAATTGAATTGTGATTTAGTGTGTACAATAACCAAAATCGCAAAAGGGGATGGGTTTATTTCTATTTAAAGGTAGTGGGGCCCATGCAGAACACATACGTCATTATAACGTCTAGTCAACGTCATCCGAGTTGTCCATTTGACGTCCTCGACGACGGCGATTTTACGTCACAATGTCAGCGTTCTTTCAACGTCGAATAAGGACGTCAAATAAACATCGAGGGTGACGTTAATTCGACGTTATTACGACGTAAATGGTCGCCTAATCGACGTATATTTTTGGGACAGATTAGTGAAAAATAGACCCGCTCTCCTCCCATACATTTAGTACTTTTAAGGGCGAGTTGTATCAACTAATGTCAAACAAAGTTCAGATTGAGCCGATATCAAAATCTATGGTTACGATTCTTTTAATAATCGTAACCTTGGGTTTTGATCTTGGATTAAGCTGAACTTGGCTTAAATTTAGTTGGTACAACTCGCCCTTATCATAATATTAATTGAATCGATGATATGAACTGTTTTTCTTTTTGACAAAATTCGTTATTTCAGTCATTAAATTATTTTAGAGTATTGCTAATTTCATCATTTTTCAAGACTTTATCAATAAAGTATCAGGTCTGAATATTTACTCTAAAATCAATATAATAACAGCAGAATAGACTTACACAATGCATTTTGGTAGATAAAAGACAGTTGACATCACTAATCCATTTAATATTACAGAGACTTTAAAAAGTTTTGCCTTAAAATAAGCTAATATCTTTACGATAACACTAATTACATTTAAAAAGGCTCCTGATCGAGTTGTTAAATAAAAAACTAATAGGAATATAGTAAAAAAATATTTATTGACATTATTATATCGTGAGCCCCATTTCTTGATCCATAGCAGCATAAAGCAGCAAACCAAAGCACCGCCATCTTCTTCCTTAAATTCTACTGTTACTGGAAAACATACTACAATCTTTATCTTTAAGTGATAACAATCTATTAATAATAATTTCTAATACATACCTCGAAGCTAGTCAAGATATTTTTTCAAATGTAAAGCTTGAACAGGCAACACGAAGCAAACATCTATTCTCTACACAAACACCAAAGACAAACACTAACTGCTACATGCTACATGATCACATGACATGAACGAGATGAAGGAAGTAGGCATTGCCAACATGTTTCTTTCTAGTTATATTCTATATCGCCGACAGTGCAGCCAACACGATGATGTGTGAAAATCTATTTCTTTCGTGCTAATCAAACAATCTTGGTTGAAATAATGACGGAAAACGCTTTTTAGCTGTATTATATACAATTTCAGCTTACTAGATTATTATAATTCCAAACATAAACAGCCGCGTGTAAAATTCCCATATATGGTGATAAAAGAAAATGACGTAATTACGTTTCACTGACGGTATTTTGGGTAGGATCTATTGTTTATTTTTAATCATAACATTTGCTGTGTCTATGGTGACATCGAAAAGACGTGCATGTTTGTACGTCCAATCGATGTTGTTTTTAGGTCAGTAGACGTTGTGATCCCTAAATTACTTATAATCGACGTCGTAACCCTACAAACACAAAACGTCGGCCCGCTGATGGGCCGATCTTTTGTGTTTGTTGGGAATGACGTACGAGTTCTGCGGGCGGGGTGAAGGGTAGGTCGGGAAATATTGTCACCATCGTATTCCCCGCCTTCGAAAACGGGGGTATACTGTTTTTCAGCTGATTTTCGTCGTTTTCGTGGCATTTAGTTATTGGGGGTGAGGGTACCCAGCAAACACACAAGCATCGGCCGAAATGCGGTTTAATGATGGAAATGATGGGGAATCGGTGGCATCAAAAGCCAATTAAGTAACAACGTTTTTCTAGCGGTGGCAAAAAGTCACGTTTATGGAAAACGTTGGCCCGAAATTGGCACTTGAACGGCAGATTAGCATCGAAATCAAACGTCTAGAATCAATCGCATATTTATTGGAATTTGATGCGCATTATTTGATGTCATGGGCTAGTCCATGTTCTGTGAGTATGGGTAAGATCAAAGACGATCCCAGTAAACATAGCAAGTCCGGCAAAGTGCCGGGCCAATGCATTTATTGCCGGGCAACTGTCGCTTGTCGTGTAATGATGCTGGCCCTGTCTCTTATAAGTAATTATAGGGCGATGATAAATATGCTTTGAGGGCCCAACAACGATAAAATGCCAATTAACGTTGATTATTTCAAAATTAATCTGTTGCAATATGTAATATAGCTATTATGTTTTATTTAATCATACAATAGACTACATGTAGGTAAATATTACATTTTTCTTGTATTAAGAGTGTGCAATGCCTATGCTTTTACATGGGAAACTTTGTGATTTTTTTCAAAGCTCCCTGTCCCACAAAAAAAAAATTAAAAAGGAATAAACATTTAGAAGTATGCGATGCACAAAATAAGATTTTTGTTGTTTTAAATAAACCACACATTTGCCTAAAAATCTGGGAAAACGAAACACTGTAAAAGTTCATTCATAGTTTCATAGATGGCGACACATTGATAATTCAGACTCGGAATGGATTACAAGTGTTCATTTAATTTAGACCACAACAGTAAATATATCAAATATCTAACTTCGTAACGACAAGCACAATATTTTTCTACATAATAAAATATGTTTTCTGTATTTTTTATGCAACCTGTTTAGTAATAAATCCTATAAAACGAAATATATAAATAACTCTCTAGCCACACCTACTTCCTTATCGTTTGTGATTCAGCCAGCATATACTGGCCAACATTTTCAAGGGACGCTTTATGTTTAAAAATGCAGCGGTTTAGAGAATATTATAGCGGAGCGGATCTGATTTTGAAATGAAACCAACTTTTTTAATTTTTTTTTTTTTTGACAATTCGGTTACACGGATTCTCATTTATCATGTTATCAAGTTAGTTCAACTTAATCACACAGGGTGGGGGATGAATTCGCATTTAAAATTCGCAAAAACACGTTTTTCCTCGACGAAAAAAAAGTTAAATTAAAATTTGAAGATCTCGCGGAAGTTCGTAATGACTTAAAATTTGGTACACGTCTGTATTTTAACGAAATCTGGAACTAGATTATATTTTGATCTTACTTCGTTGAAGGGTTTGAGGGATAAATTGGAGTAAATAGAGGTAAATATGTAAATCAAGCAGTGAGAGTCCGTAAAATTGGTATTTGGTATATAAAAACGAAGTTAAGGTCTCAAAAAAATTTTTGGTATTACCACCCCCCATAACTAAAGGGGGTGAAAGAAATAAAATTGTAATTTAGCGTTTATACAAGAACCTAAAGCCTCAATTTTTTTTTTACTTCATCCACCCCCACTGCCACCCCTCTACCACCACCCCCACCTCCACTACCGATATGGCATATCGTTTTATAGTTTTTTGGGGTAGACGATTTCAAACATTATGTTATTAAAGTTCCATAAATAATAATTTTCACATAGTGAAGTGCAAATATAGTATTTAAATTTTTTTCGCTGTGAGAGACTTGGATAGAAAATCTAGGTGTGGAATTTTAAGATCTATAAACACCCTACAGGTTGCATTGTAATCTAGTCCTATAAACAAACCAACAATAGCGTACCTGCCTTTCAAGATTATTTTAGCAGGTTGCTAAATTGACACCAATGTTTCAAGGATACATGAGGAGGATAGTGTCAGAGACGTGTCATCGCGTGTGTGTCTAGCTTCTACGATTTAAAATTAGAATACCATGCAACCTGTACGGTGTTTATAGATCTTCTATTATTTTATTGATTCTATACTAAGTGGGTTACCTCGAGTAGTATAGATGCGTAGTAGGTTTCCCCGAGTATTTTGGATGCGCAGTGGCTTTCCTCGAATACTATTGATGCGCAGTAGATTACCCCGAGTAGTATGGATGCGCAGTGGCTTTTTTGAGTACTATGGATGCGCAGTAGGTTACTTCAAGTAGTATGAATGTGCAGTGGCTTTTCTCGCGTACTATAGATGCGCAGTAGGTTACCTCAAGTTGTATGAATGCGTAGTGAGCTTCCTCGAATCAAATGGGTGAGCAGTGGCTTTTCTCGAGTAAATTGCATGCACAGTGGATTCCTTCGAGTAGTATGGATGCCTAGTAAGTTTCCTCGAAGAAAATGCTTGAAAGGGTGGAGTGCAAATATAGTATTTTCGTTGTAAGAGACTTGCATAGGAAATCTGGATGTGGAAATAGTGATTTTTAGACAAAGGTTTTTTTCAAATCAGACGGTACCTCTTCGTGAAGTTTTTTTTTTAATATTTACGCGTTTCTTTGCCGTAACACTAATATACAATAAAGTAATTTCTTTTAAATTCTTTCGCAAAAAAGGAGTTAGGGAGATGAGATTTTTTTGAGGCAGGTGAAAACGATAAGAATTGATGGAGCCGGAGGATGGGGGTGGTGGGCCAATTGTGAGCGGGGAGGAGGTATGAAAAAGAAAATCATTAGACCTATAACTACTACCTGTAACTTTTTCCCCGTTGTGCGATTTTGAAAAGCCAAAATGGAGTTTGTTCGTTATTACCTCTAGTATTTGAGTGAGTTTTTTTCAATTAAACAAACTTGTGAGAGTGGAAAAATCTTTTGCATTTTTTTTTCAAATTCGTTTTCGAGTACGAAGGAAAGGGTTCAGAAGACAATTTTTTTTACATGTAAGTGAGGATTTTAAAGAATATATCGCAATTCAAGCAATAGGAGGGGAGGGAAGGGACACAATGCGTTTGTGGGAATAAAGGGTTAAGGAAAAGGGATAGGGACCTTGGACCTTGATATTCTTTTTTCCATCTTAATGGAATTAATCTACCCTTTATTAAATATTAAACTTATAAATAACTATATAACGGCACGGCACAATGGATTACTCTCAAACTCTTATCGTGTTATCACTATATATTTGTTAACAAAATGCATTAATATGTAGGGGTCAAATTTGAATAAGTGTAGCAACAACTTTTTATATAATTGTTGCAGATTCCTTTAGAATACTCTTCTCAGTTTTTGTGGAAATGTAAATTTTTGAACATTTTACATCTCATATTGACGCCTTATTTGATAAAGCACTTGCCATTATAAAAAAAAAGTAAAAAGGAGCAATCTATAATAACCTGCCGTTTTTCAAACTTGCTGTCTTTGGATTTCAAGCTCAAATTCTTTATTACACGACCATATCCTGTTTCTGAAATCGATAATATTGCTGATATAATGCTACTAGTTCAAAATCATGTCTACGTTTTAATATTATATTGTTATGAAATATATATTAGTTAAATATATAAATATAGGAAATAGCATTTAACAAAAGTTCTATTCAATTACAGATCTAAACAAATTGGAAAACAATTTTTTTAGATTTTAAAGGATTAATAAGTTTTTATTTGCCTATCGATTTTGTTAAAAAACAAATTGTTTGTTTTAAGCATTTTTAAAGTTATAATACCAACTTAGTTGTTAAAGTACTCGTCCGAATCTAAGGTTTGTGCAATGTGTACGCTATAGTAATAGCGCAACTTATTTATAAAATGCCGCTTCGACAGTTTAGTATTTGATAATGGGTAGATTGATAAAATATTAATATGGAAAAAAAGATTTATATTGCCGCATTTCAAAGTCCGAAGTCCCTATCCTTTTTCTTTAACCCTCATTCCCGCAAACGGATTATGCTATGCTATCCTATTGCTTGCGATATTTTTTGTTTTAAATAAAAATTTAAAAACTCCTCATTTATCTGTAAAAGAAATTCTCCTCTGAACCCTTTCATTCGTACTCAAAAACGCATTTGAAAAAAAGTTTTTCTCCTCCCACAAGTTTGTTTATTTGAAAAAAAATTAAAAAATTAATCAGTCAAATACTAGAGGTAATAGCGAATAAATTCCACTTTGGTTTTTCAAAATCGCACGACAGGGAAAAAAGTTATAGAGGGTTGAATAATTTTCCTTCCCCTATCCAAGACTGTCATAACGAAAAATATTTGTGTGTGGAAATAATTGCTTATAGAACTTTAATAATAAAATCGGCAGCTACTGGAAGCGGCTGGAACCTCCCCACCCGGTAAATCTTTGAAGCCGAAAAGAGCACTAAACAATATGAACGATCTCATTTAATTCTATTTATTAAGTTGAAATATTTTTTTCATATTAAATCAGAAAAAAACGTCTTGCGTTCGGTGGGATTTGGAACTTGAGTGTTAAATTTATAGCCTGCACAACATTAATATTTTATTCAATGTTTTAATACAAATATATGCTTCATCGGATCCTAGCCCGGGGCCAGCCAGACAACCACGGTGAACACCGCCGTGGAGAGTGTGAGGCTGGACGGGGTAGGTCCGGTTTGGCTTGGAGAAAAATAGAAAAGCAGCTCCTGTCTTCTGTAGGCAGGCTTAAAAACTAGGTTAAAATTATGTGTCCACATGGACCTAAAATTAATATAAAAATAAACACAATACTATAAAAACGTTCGTAGGCAAGAGCACTTAATAATTTTGATTATTGATACGGGAAACAACTAAACGAAAAAAACTGTTCGTTGGTAATGGGATGGATGGCCATCTTTGGAAAAAATACATGTAACTCTTGGTGGACAGCTTCCCTGCCAGATGTAGCCAGGGTAGTGTTCACGGTGGATCGTTTAAGTTTGAGTTGGTATATTTTGTTTTATCTTTTGGCCTCGACCGATTTTTCACTGAATCGGTCGGGTAAGTGATGGCTGTCGAATTTTTGGTTCCAATGTTTCTCTGGGGAATTTGGTTTTTGAAAAATGTTTAGGTTGGTACCAATGTCTTAAATTGTTTTTAGGTTATGTAGTACTATTTTTAGGTTATGTTGCCGGAAGAATTTCCGGAGGGATGCCGGAAGTAGCGGAAATAGTTTTTAAAATATAATGTCACTGTCACTTTTAAAGTTTTATTGGAAAAAACTCACCGAAAGCGTTCCGGTGAGGTTGCTTACACTTGTAATCTCTCGATGCACTTGACACGTCAAAAATACTCAGCATACAGTCTGTACGCTTTAACACACTAGCAGAGAACTTATACCAAGATGGACCCGTAGTATTTTTTGAGAATTTTCCTTTGAGTCCATTTAATAAAATTTGACATTTTTCCGAAAATTTGACATTTTCCTGAATTTTTGACATTTTTCTGAAAAGTGACATTTCTCCAAAAATTTGACATTTTTTCGAAAATTTTACATTTTTCTGAAGTGACATTACTCCGAAAATTAGACAATTTTCAAACATTTGACATTTTTCTGAAAGGTGACATTTCTTCGAAAATTTGACATTTTTTTGAAAAGTGACATTTTTCCGAAAATTTGACATTTTCATGAATTTTTGACATTTTTCTGAAGTGACATTACTCCGAAAATTTAACAATTTTCAAACATTTGACATTTTTCTGAAAGGTGACATTTCTTCGAAAATTTGACGTTTTTTCGAAAATTTGACATTTTTCTGAAAAGTGACATATTTCCGAAAATTTGACATTTTCCTGAAAATTAAACATTTTTTCGAAAATTTGACATTTTTCTGAAAAGTGACATTTCTCCAAAAATTTGACGTTTTCCTGAAAATTTGACATTTTTTAAAAATTTGACATTTTTCTGAAAAGTGACATTTCTCCGAAAATTTGAATTTTCTTGGAAAAAATTTCGTGACTCGTCTTGTAGAAATATTTTTTTGATACCATCATCAGTTCGCCCGTTATAAGAATTTTATGTTTTTATGACGTCATCAGAACGTAGGTGTATTTTTAATTCACTCGTATTCCATCCATCTACAATATTTCCACCTACGTTTCAAAGTTTAATTGGATGTTTCCAATAGTTAAGTCGATATCTGCACCAGTTTCTAAGAATTTTTCTTATTTTTGACGTTATGTGGACGTAGGTGTATTATTAATTCACTTGTATTCCGTACGTCCACAATTTAATTGGATGTTTCCAATCGTTAAATCAATATCTGTACCAGTTCGCCTGTTGTAAGAATTTGTCTTATTTGTGACGTCATGTATATGTAGGTGTATTATTAATTCACTTTTATTCCGTCCATTTACAATATTTCCACCTATGTTTCAAATTTCAATTCGATAACTCCAACTGTTAAGTCGATATCTGTACCAGTTCGTCTGTTGTAATAATTTTTCATTTTTGTGACGTCATGTGACGTAGGCGTATTATTAATTCACTCGTAATCCGTCCGTCTACAATATTTATACCTACGTTTCAAATTTCAGTTCGATATCTTCAACCGTTCCCGAGTTATCAGCCAAAATCACTGAACACCTCTGTCATTATTAGAATATCACCCTGTACATTGCACTGCTTTGAGGACAACAAATTATAAATTTCACTTGGCGGAGATTTTAAAAATCAGTATCAAATATAATTTGGGCATATGAGAAAATCGAAATTTTGTATTGAAACGTATATAGCAGCGAAACCATTAATCCTACAGACATTCTTTGACAAAGCAAATTCATCATCATTTTATTGTCTTTCTAATAGATCCCTACTATTTTTTTGCCAAAATCAATATTTATCTAGATATTCGCAAGAGAAGAGAAAAAAACACGTTTCCTTGGAAAATGTAAATTTCCACTTGTTTCGATTCCTAACGTCCTTATTTTTTGTCTTATGTCAAAAAATAATTTTTTGTAGCATTAAATTCTCTACACATTCGTTAGGGCGTAGTATTTTGGCATAGGGACCGTCGTTTAAGAGTTATGGAGGTTTAAAGAGAAAAAATTCGAGATTTTAGACGAATTTCAAAAAACTCTCCACTTTGGCCGACCGTATCTCGGTAATTTTTGGAGCAGCATAAAAATCCTAAAAAAGGCTTTTAGGTAATTCAATTCTCTACAATTTCGTTAGGTCAAAGTTTTTTGCCGTAGGAGTCGCCGTTTAGAAGTTACGAACGATTTAATGAAATAAGTGCATGACACCGTCATCTTGAAAGGCCCGCCGAACCCAAACGAAAAGTCCCATTAAAATTTCGAGTGCGGCAAAACGTTCCTGACATTATGTAGTTTTCCTTGGGGAGTTTTTATTTTTAGCTATCTCTTTACAGTTTTACAGCTTTACAGTTTCCGAGTTACAGATGAAAAACCGTTTTAAGAGTTGCGGCATCCGAGGGTAAATTTTGGTCGAAAACACGACATCTAAATTTACTCGTATTTTAAAAAATACGATACCGCGACGGCCGTACTATGTAGCGATGGAAAGAGAAAAACTTGTAGTTGATCCGCATCGTAAATTGCATGTCGAAATTCGAAAATTCAGCTCGGCACGAACGAATCAAAAGTGACATTTTTGCAATTTTTCGTTTGACGTTTCTCGATCGCGAATTTGTGTTATCTTACACAAGAAGCGTGTTATTTTGTTTTTCAATTTTTTTCACGGAAACCAAATCGAAAAAGTGCAAGTGTGATATATCGTTGAAATCGGAATTTCTACTGCTTTTCAATGGTTCAATTACAAATTGTAAGTAATCATAAAATAAACAACTTGTTGTGCCAAAACGGCACTAAACGTAATCCGATCTCAACCAAAACCTTTTCAGATCTTTTGGAGCACTAAAGAAACCCTCATGCAAAGTTTCATCCAAATCGCTAACACACACACACACACACACACACAATTTTATTGTGGGGAGGTTAATAATATTTGAAATTGTCTACCCCAAATACCTATAAAACGATGTCCCACATCGGTAGTGGGGTGGGAGTGGTGATAGGGGGGTGGTAGTAGGTGTGGATGAAAAAAATATTTTGAGGTTTTTGGTTCTTGTACAAACACTAAATCATATTTTTTTTCACCCCCCTTTAATAATAGGGTGGGGGTGGTAATGGGGGTGGCTAATGCCAAAAATTTTTTTAGACCTTATAGCTTCTTTTCCATATACTAAATACCAATTTCAATGACTCTTATCTGCTTGATTTATCTCCTCAACGGAATAAGATGAAAATATAATAGAGTTCCAGATCACGTTAAAATACATACGTGTACTAAATTTCAAGTTAATATCTTAAACGGTTTCAGAGTAATCGTGAGTACAAAAAAAAAGGTTACAGACAGACCGTCAGACAGACAGAACATTTTTTTCACGCAAACTTAAAATCTCGACGTTTCATGACATTCTAAGCCTATTTGAACAATAAAAATTTTCAATTTTTTTTTTCTTTTCGTTACTATGCTTACACTGGATGTGGAAGTAATTATTTAACTTTAAGGATAGGATTTTGCAGAGTGAGAGGGAAATGCGTTTATTTTCGGTTTATTATAAATAATTAAAATATTGAACATAGTATAATCTTTAAAACTGTTTGAAATAATTGTTATTACTCTAACGAATACAACCATATATATTTTTTATTACAAATTTCTGTTGTACTTGAATATCGTAGTTTGTCAATGAAAATAGTTCCTAATTTCATTATTAGAGGTTGTATTTTTTAGAACAATGGGAAGTACCTGAAACTATTCATGATTTTTTAAATATTTATAAAAAAACGAAAAAAAAAAAACGCATATTTCTCTCACACTCTGCAAAATCCTATCCTTAATATATATATTTTTTAATTTTCGACTTTTTACTGCATTAAAAATTAAGTTTGTTTTATTTTTTATTTTACAGTTTCTATTTTAAGCTAACTTTTCTTTTTTATCAAGTGCTTCACAATTAGTTACATATTTAAATATATCGTTCGTAATATACAAATATTTATAAACAGTTAGATTTGTTAAAACAAAGCAATTATGAATTATTACGAAAATATAAATATAAATAAGTAACATCTCATATCATGGCGAGTAGTGTATTATGCAGTTGCTTGGCTAATAATTCGTTTTATGGTCGACAAACACTACAAATTTGTCCAGATAGTCTGAAAGGCCACGCCCATCATCCGTATTTCCCCTTATGCCACTTCCTCACAGGTGAAACTGTTTGATTGGCATTGTCTACTCTTAATGTAGGAAAAAATATGTACCGTACCTATTATAATACCAACACCACCCATCTGGCAAGTGCAAATTCACAGTTGATGAGCTATTTTGTCTATGGTTGATGAGTCATCAACACAACGACAGAACGACAAAGTTCGTGGACAAGGCTCATAAACAGCGTTATTGGTTATTTTTTCGAGTTTTGGAGTTTTACTTGTTTATTTATTGAATAGTCTTTATTGTCATGAAGAGGCAAGTACCTAATTGATGGCTTTATTATCAAATGTCATGTTCAGTTTATGGATAAATTATAATCGTGCTTCGACCATATATTACCTAGACCCGGTATCTTAGCCAAAGTCACAGAAGACTAAACAGTCAGAATGGAATCTTTCAGGGAGGGGGAAAGTTCGCGCATTTCTAAGCGCGCATCGAATCCCCATATGTTCTTGGAATAGAATACGGCGATGCCACATTTGGTAGATCGAGAACAACAAATAATCTGGTACTCAATACAGAGTTGCCAGATGTACAAAGAAATCTGATTTGTACAATAATTTAGTAGTTACATACATTGTAATTTTGAAAATAGATTAAAAAAATCAACAAAATGACAAGTTCAGCATTATGTCAAACCAAGACAACTTTTAGACAATTCAGAAAGAGTGATTTTGCAAATTTGATTAAAGTTGAAGATTTGTGCAAAATTAAATTATAAACTCCTAATTGCGACCCTGACTACAATATTACAAAATACGCCCCTGATATCTATTCCAACAAGATACGCGATTCTGGAGTTAAATTGTACAAAGGATATGCCGCCAGTTTCCATTCTGATTGTTTAGTCTTCTGTGACAAAGTATAGAGACTTTGTTATGTATACTCATGCGGCGCTAGCCTAGACAGCCGCGGGTGCTGAGGGGGGATCTATTTCCGTGTACGGGACCACTGCCATTGGCGTATATTCGCGAAAGGGTCTGAATGTTGTATAATATATAAAATTAACATTGTGATGTTTAAAATTAAGCCCGAGTAAAAATTTTTTTTCGAATTTATAAGCATACTTTTACAACAATATTCTCAATAATATTTTACTACTGGAAAATTGTAAACGGAGATATTAATTTAGCTTTTCTAGATAATAAAAAAAATACTTCTGTTATTGTTTAAAGCAGAGATGTTGCCAAAAATTAGTAATACAATTAGTCATTATTTAGGTTTAGAAACAAATTACTGTTTTTCACGAGGGAAAAAATATATTTTCATATTTTTTTTTTCAAATAGTAATAATAATCACTGATGGTATTCCCTTTCTTGTGTATATTGTATAATTTGTATTGGAAATGTGTAACATAAATAACAAAACAGTTCACACAAATCACATAAATTCTAATAAAGTTAAGTACATACGTTCATTAAAAAATTAGCCATCTCGAGCTGGCATTTGAACCCAGGGCTATAGACTCCAACTAGTTTATCCTTGCTCAGTCGGTGTACTTTATGTAGTACACCGACTGAGTTATCGTGGTCGATCATTATATGAAGTAAATGTTTTGCAGCCAAAATGTTTTTTCACAAAAAAAAATAAGAATTAAAAACACATTTTGTATCGATATTTTATTAAGTATAAGTACATCTTAAATAGATCATAATTTAATAAAGACGTTGCTGAAAACAGACAATTTATAAATAAGTCATTAAATAAACAGTAAAAATATAAAAAGTGTCGTGTTCTTTATTAGAAGATATAAATACAATAAATTAATAATACCAGGTTATTAACTTATTGCCGTTTATTCTATGCTAATTAACAAATACACTTTCAATACAGCTAATAAATGAGTGGATTCTTAATCGCTGCATATACCTATATCAGCTGGTTTTTTTTTAATTTTTTTTATGGCATTAGGAGTTATCCATGCAGCCAGATAATCAGCTGGGTTAATAAAAACTTAATTCTCTACAAAAATTGGTGTATATGAAACTAATTCACTAATTAAACTATATACAATATATTAAAAGACTAAAAGGTTTGCGTACCCTCAAGTAACGCTCAAATGTCAAATAAATACTGTCCAAAAATTAAAGATATGACACCAAAACTGAAAATAACTTCATTTATGATTTTTAGTTTCTAAAATTCGCATCACTTTTCTCATCAAAGTGATGAAAAGCATATGTAATCTGTGCCAAAGGGGGGCGATTTGGAAAAATGAGAAGTACAACAATTTTCTACTGACACTATTCTCCAGTAGGGCCAAAAGTCAAACTTAAAACTACGATAGATATGGTAATTAGTTGCGTTGTTCACATAACACATTCTCTTGGCTGATGATTAGGCAAAAAACTTAAAATCTAATGACCAATTCATTATACTATATTGAGAAATGCACACAACATATTTTACAGCCACTTGCATTATCTTTACTGAATGTCTAGTGGCATTTAGGTCAAACCGAGAAAATGATTTGATGATATTATTAATCTTATTTTAAAACAATTTTTCATTTAATTAACTTCTACTGAAATCGATATGTTTTTAAAACTAATTTAGAATATTTTAAGGTTATGTATATAGAGGTGATAGGTACCTTAATAAATTTGGAAAATGTGTCATTGCATATCTTGTATATTAGCATTATTAGAAAATATTACTAGCAGTTAGTTCGGTAATAATTCGTTATTATAGTTTAGCGAGTTAAGACTGTCACTCCTGTTTTAACGATGTTAATTTTTCCTTTTTAATTTTTCTAGTGTCGCTAGTCTCTAAAAGTAATTTCTTGTATGTTGAGCTTCATCTTAGACTCTGTGTATGTATATATCATCTGATGAACCATTCTCAAAGCAATGTGGTAAAGGTTGGTACTGAAATAAAACATAGAGAGTATTATTTTTAATGCAATATAAGTACACAAGTCTCGGAAAAAAAATGAAAGAAAAAATAACTACCTATTGCATTTGATGATGACTTTCCAAAAAATAATGAAAATATATTTGAATCAAATATTTTATAGTCAATTTTTAATAAACGGTGCTTTAACAAGATTGTTTGTTAACAAATAATATGAATAATTTGTCTTTTTCTTAAAATGTACCTAATGCCAGGTTTATACATGCATGAATTTACTGGCGCCAGTCCAACTTGCACGCCAGTAGAGGTTTACACACAATTTTAAATTCTATCTAGTCAGTCTTATTCTTTGACTTCTGAGTGCAGGTGGTTATTGAGACAAAATGTCAAGTAATAAATTAAAGAAAATAATAATTCGTACTGGGTGCTGCATTGTTCTATGAGGGATTGTTCAACAGATTAGCAACGTGGAAAATAAATTAAATGATAAGCAAAGAGGCCGTATCTCGTTAAGAAAATGGATTGCAAGTAGAGAAAACTTAGGTGCATCAGAAAGAGTGTTAACAAAACTTTCAATAGAAGATTTTTTAGAAACCATTTATTGAACGAATTTATCCTTACATTCACACTGCTTAATCCATCAATCGCCATTGTTGTTGCTATTTTTTCATGAACAATTACTCGAGATTCTCTATTTTTATAACAATTAAAATGCGCATCTCATAAACACGCCTCTTTTTCATATAATTCAAGAAATTTTGTAATTTCCTCAGAAATCCACTGTTATTTGTTGTTTTCTTAATGCTCATTTTTATATTCTATAGACGAATTTATACCGTGCGTGTAATGGAACGTTAGACATGGGAAGTAAGAATTACAACATCGCGTGTGCCAGTTGACTAAAATGAAATAACAGAGCTGGAATACTTCGATACTTCAGTAGTCGAGTGCCGGCCGGCAGGCGGGTTTTACTATTGCTGGGTTGTCACATCTCTTGCGCGACGTGGATGTACATGCCCATTTCGCAATTACACGCACTGTATTAGTATAGTTTCTTATACTGCTGTGCGCAAAAAAAATGGGACAAGTGTTATATCGTATAAAATCTAGTTGTGTACATCTAACTAATTTTTATGACACTGTCAGTTATTTGTCAAAATTCATCGCAAGTGTGCAAATAGAGACATATTTACATTACAAAAAAAATAGTTGTCCTATTTTTATTTGCTCACGACAGTACCAGCTACTAGTACCTACAAGTAACTATAGCCAGGATAGTGTATCTAGACAACTCAAAGTTTATGTCAATTTTACCTCATAGTGGCGTATAAATTGGTACTAGCGGGCCACAAAAAGTTGGAAATTCCTAACGTTTTTGCATCATTGCATGCAAGGTCAAGACTTGCTCGCCAGTTCTCGCCAGTAACTGTTTATAAGTTCAATATTTTTTTACTGGCGTGCCAACATCTACTGGCGCCACTAAATCCATGCACATATAAACCCGCTATTAAAGCAAGTATTGTGAATGTAGTATAAACTGACATTCAGATTTTCATGGAAATGTACATTGTTAACCTAAATTGAATTCAAAACAGCTGTTTTTAAAAAAATGCTTACTGTCTATATCAGATATCACCTTTTTTTTTTTGAGATATTTCAATTTGTTTGTTTTCGTACTCCATACTAAGATTATCCTGATTATTTTTTTTATAAAATAAATCATTCGGAAGTATTCTCTATTATCTTGCAATGTACCAATTTTTAAAGCAACAACTGTTATATGAGGAGAGGTACAAACATCTTATTATTTATTCATGCAATACTTTTATAAAAGTTACATAAAAGTATTGTATTGCAATAGAACCCAAATTGAACACCGCATGCAGTTGATTAATACGTTTTAAAATATCATTGGTAGTGTAGATTATACTTACCCAACAGAATGCAGAATGTGTTCTGAATATTTAACGTGCTTGCTATAGATAATATGGTACTTTTCCTAAGTACTTTACTTTATTGAACGATGTTTTGCATACATCGTGTGGTCTCTATAACTAGTCCAATAGACGGACAATAATTTTCGGTCACTATTTTTTGGTATCCAATTCTTTTAGAAATCTAAAACATTAAAAAAAGATATAATATATTATAACACTTAATAAATTGTACTACCTACTTAAACTATCAGTTTATTAACTCATATTTGATCTCAATAACTATATAATTTAAACCAAATATACAGAAGCTGGTACCTATTTGAGTTTTATTTGCATTTGAAAAACTAAGAGTACCTAGTCAATATTAGTTAGTCTAAGATCTGAAATGCCTCATAGACAAATTCAACTTTATTAAAAAATATATATTAAGTCTATAAAATAATTACCTACTTATATTATTTTATTTTAGAGAGCACCTGAAACCTCTAGGACTACGCCTGAGGAATAATTACAAATAAGATAATACTTACCTACAAAATGATTTATTCCATTGTTTCTCTAACTCGGGATCGTATATAAAACACTATTTATCGATTTTGAAAACAGAAAAATTGTCTGGATGTTATGGAAGTCTAAGAAACACATAAATAAAACAAAAATAGCCACAAATAACAATGGCGATGTAAACAAAGTTTTAATGCATTTTCGACATTCAACCCGCGACGTTTGAATTAGCCAATAAAATTCATGGTACCTTGAAACATCTTGTAACATCCCAGTGAACACACATATGGCTGTTACGTACCAAAGAGAGATTGTCAAGGTAACACACCATATTACCAAATATATCTCTATTAAATAAACCATCTTCAAATGCTATATACATTTAAGTTATTAACACACATGCCTGTTTGTTAAATACAAACATTATAATATGTGATTTTTACATAACTGCTGCATTACAATAACAAGTATTTTGTATATTTACATGCCATATAATATTTATGTATGTCTGTTATCATCATGTAGATTTTAAGTTATATTGCCTGTTTGTTAAATAATAACATTAAAATATGTGATTTTTACGTAACTGCTACATTACAATAACAAGTATTATGTGTATTTATCAGCTATATAACATGTATGTATTTCTGTAATCAGTATGTACGTTTAAAGTTATATTGCTTGTGTGTTAAATAATAACATTAAAATATGTGATATTTAGATAATTGCTACATATTACACATCAACCATCTTATATGTTTACACCAGATATAACATTTATATATTTTGTGATCATCATGGACATTTTAAGTTTTTCTACAATTACATTATACATATATATATTTAATCATGTAATTTGGTAAACTACAAACGTGAAACAAGCTAGCTTACATATGGAATGTCAAAAAAGTTTGGTTAAGTATATATATTATGTATATTGTTTTGATGTAGTAGCTGCTATAGTTAGGTTATAACATCAGTGACCAGTGTAGTTTAATCAACATAATAATAGCATGCCCAATGAAAATAAGAAGCTCTTTTACCAATTAACGCTTGTGATATTAAACAAAAATGTCTTCAGTTGCCATTAAGTGGCAATGAAAATGTAATTGTGCCTATATAATATTTGATGATTTATTCGTTTAAATACTCTATAAATTTTTTAAAATAGTGATTAGTGTTACCGGCCGTTTTATTTCTTTTATGTATCTAATAACAAAAAATAAAACTCGCCGATCAAAAACTAGTTTAATAATCCCGTATCTTCATACAGTTGGATAACATTTTAATATTGTGTTTTAAATTTCCCGGTAAATCTGGTTATAAAATTATTATAGGACATCTCTTTCGCACTCTGTATTACATAGTTCGTGCTAGAAAAGGATACGAAATTAACTCAAATATCCCTAACTATACCTAACAAAATAACCTAATCGTAATATTCTAACCTAACACAAGTGACCCTGAAGGAGGTGCAACGTGACTTCTAGCGTGCGTTTTTAACATGTTAAAAATATCGTCTTTGTTTTTGCGTGGAATCAAGTTCAGAGATCAAAACTATTGTAGGTAAGTACGTAGAAGTGTAAATCATTAGCACCTCGGTGCAGTGTTAAGTCGCTTATTAGGTACCTACTTATTTGTTGGAGTTTTATTGACATATTTCCCAATCTTGAAATTGAAATTTAATGAAATTTAACTAAGCTCAAGCCACAGAAAAATTATAGGTGCTTTATTGTAGCTTAAATTGTATAATCACAATCATTAAAACTACACATTTATATAAGTAATAAATGGAAACAAAGTCCTTGGGCAACGATGTAACATATTGTTGGTACCTATAGGTAAAGACAAAGAATTTCTAAAAAAGTTAGAAGTTGCTTTTAAGTAAATAATACACAAAAGAGTTATAAAATTTTGTCATAAACTATTGTTCTAGCTGCTGTTAACGAAACGTTCCCACATTGTGAAAAAGAATTTGAGAACATCGCTAGTGAGTGTTCAGACTGTCAAAGCAAAGGCTACAGAGAGAAAACAAGAAGCTGGAGCAGTTATTGTACCATAATTTATTGAGATATTTATGAAAAAAGGAAACCAGGCGCCAAAAACTAGTTTTAAGATAATTAAGTTTTAAGTATTAGTCTGCTTGCAAATTCATGCTGACAGGTTTGTCTGTAAGTAAAATTTTTTTTATATAGGAAATTTGTTTTCGTCATTATCTGAGTATTATTGTCACGTTTGGTGAATTTTTCTTGTTTCTAATAAATTTTTAGCTCCTTTTTGAATAATTGAAGAATGGGGAGAGTGCCAATATTTTAATAAAGATGGAAATAGAAAGTAGACAATAAAAAAATAGTGGCGTATTTCTTATTTTTTCTTAAATGTTGTTTATTTAGTTTTAATCAAATAAAATAGTTTTAGAGTGGGGTGGTGGTGGGAAGTGTGACGTACTTACGATAAGTTCCACTGTCGTCTATTAGATGACGCGGCATCTTTTACCTAGTTCTTCTAGTAAACTTAAGGACTTTTCGAATGACACAAACGGTAGTATCGGTAATAACCAGATTACTTTCTGATTTGTTGATGCAACATTAAAATTTCTTTCAGCCAATGATAATCCATTATTGCTACCAGTTAAAACCTATGTGTGCATGAAATGTCCTACTGTAGGTCTATTCCTTGGCGCTAAAAGTGTAGCACTGAGCTGCACTGGTGCAAGATTGTCTCTCTTTAACTTATGATATCCGCATTGATGCCATCTCTGTCATTCAAAATTAGTGTCACACTTCTTGTGCAAAGGGATCGACCTTGTTACCATTATTATAAGAAGCGAATTTGGTGGTTATGTTATGTTATCAAATGTTTTATTATTTTGTGATTTTATTCTGGTGGCTGTGAAAAAGTACGATAATTATTTTATATTAAAGCAATTGTTTCTTGTTATTTTTAACTGGACCTAGTAAAAGTAGAAAGAGGTTAGTAACTATTTATTAGACATATTTACATGAAGGAAATAAGTAACAATTTTTTTTTTAGATCATGGTTTATAAATATTAGTTCCAACATGTGGAAATAATACAGCAAAAACAAGAAGCAAGATATTTTTGACTGTGCCAGATGATGAGAGACGACAAAAGTGGTGTTCAGCAATAGAGTCATTAACATCAAAAAAAGTTTATTGCCTTCCTACATCTAGATTTTATGTTTGTGAAGATCATTTCAATGTAAGTATATTTTGAAGTTTATTTTTATACTTAATTTATAAAAAATGATATACTTTGTAGCTAGAAATAGACTGTGAAAATTGGATGCAGTATAAACTGATGGGTAAAAGAATATTTTTAAAAAAAGATGTTGTGCCACATATTTTACCATCAACGTCTAATCTAATTTCTCAAATGTCATCCTCCGAAAAGAAGAGAAAATATGAGATTCAGCAGGAAATGTCGACAACGCCATATAAAAAATATAAAACGTCTCATGTTCGAAATTTATTTGAAAGTCCACCTGAGCCGAAGTCTAGTGCAAACCTAGAAGTTCATTCACCATCTGGAACATTTCGTGTTAGTAGGAAAGTAGACTGTGGTTTACAGTTTACTCCCATTACTAAAAGCGTAGCCATTCAATGTAAAATAGAAATACCCTCTATTATTAACGTTGAAGATAAATTAGTTTCTAAACTGAAAACACAGCATCGTCAAAGCCCGCTCTCTGAATATTCAATAAACGGGACATCAAGTTTTTCTTCAGTAACTGGATCTATATATTTGCCAACTACAACTGAAGAGGACACGAGTGGAAATGGTGCTTCAAGACAAAAAACATGTGCTGTTGAATTAAACAAAATTAAAGATAATCCAAAATTTTACTTGGGTTTGCCCAAGATCATGTATGATATTATAAATCTGTTACAAACAGAAACACAATGCCCTTCTTTACATATATTGATGACATTAAAAAAAATTAAAATGGGTGATACATTTCATAGAATCGGTTTAGATTTTGGTTTTACTAGAGGACACGTTAGTAAAGTATTTAAAAAAACACTGCCTAAAATAGCTTTCCTATTAAGACAGCTCATTGTATGGCCAGAAAAAAAACTTATTCAGAAGCACTTACCCATTCAATTTAGGTACAGATATAGAAATGTTCAGTCCATTATAGATTGTTACGAAATTGAAATTGAAAAGCCTTCTGATGTAACTTTGCAAGCATTAACGTGGTCGCAATATAAAAATACTAATACAATGAAATATTTAATATCATCAACTCCAGATGGGCTTATTAATTTTGTATCTGGAGGTTATAGTGGGAGAATCTCTGACATAGCATTAATTAAGGACTCAGGCTATTTAGATAAAGTTCCAGCTGGTTCAAGTGTCTTAGCAGATAGAGAATTTAAGGAAATTGCTACATTGTTAAAAGCAAAAGGCTGCATACTTCTTAGACCTCCGAGCGTAAGTGCTGGGGAAAAATTGCCCCAGAACCTTGTTCGAGAGAGTAAACGAATTGCCAGCTGTAGAGTTCATATTGAACGGTTAATAAGAAGAATTCGAGAATTTACATCGGCTAGATTACATGCATGTGTAAATATAAAAAATGTATATATGCTAGATGATATAATGTCTGTGATTTGTGGACTTCAATTTGCAGAAAAAGCTTACTAAATACTAATTTATATATTTTTTTTCTTATAATAAATTGTTTCACGTTTCGTTTTCTTTGTATTTCACAGAGTGATAAGAAAAAACCTTAATCACAGTTTTCTATGAATCAACATATTATATTATTGATTGGTTAATGAGTATGATTTACAGTGACACGTGATAATCAAGATTAAGATTTTTCCTTACGGACATACCTACCCAACTGCATCTCCTATTTTATTGGGAAATTATTTTGGTAAATTATTTTAAATATATTTAACATTTCTATAGCTTTACTAAGCCAGTATTCAAATATTGTTGGTATTTCACCAACAGAAAACATCATAAACTAATCACTTTGTTTATTGGTAATATCGAATATAATTGATTGCACTTTTCGTGGTTTTTTAAAGGATACTTTATTTTATATTTGTGTGTTTACGTTAATGTCCATTCTTAATGTTTCACTTTGGAATTTTCTCTTAACTGTACATACAGTTAAGTCCAAATTTATAAAGATAATGATGACCTAAAAAGGTTAAATTGTCAACTCCTAACATACATTTAGATGGTTTAATGTTAATTCCGTATGTGTCTAATCTCTTGAAAACCTTTTCCAAATGTTCCAAATGTTGTACATCTGATTGACTTGCGATTAATATATCATCCAAATAGACGAAAACGAAAGGTAAATTGACAAGTACTTCATTCATAAAACGTTGGAAAGTTTGACCGGCATTGCGTAGACCAAAAGGCATGCGGGAAAATTCAAACAGTCCGAATGGAGTTGTTATAGCTGTCTTATAAACGTCATTTTCAGCGACAGGTATCTGATGGTACGCTCGCACTAAATCAACCTTGGAGAAAATAGTGCAGCCGTGCAACTGAGAGCTAGAGTCGTGGATATGAGGTAATGGATATCTGTCTGGAATGGTAACCGTATTTAGTTGTCGATAATCTCCACAAGGTCTCCAGTCATTCTTCTCTTTTTTCGCCACTAGATGGAGTGGAGAGGAAACTTGAGAAGATGATGGTTTGCAGATACCTAATTCTACCATGTTATTAAATTCTGTTTGAGCTATTTTAAATTTAAGATTGTCTAATCTACGAGGTCGTGAAAAAGGTAAATTACCGTCAGTAACTATATGATGTACAATAGAATGTTTAATAGGTAAATTGTAATCTGGTGAACAAATTAGATTAGGAAATTGTAAAAGTAATTTGTTATATTTATCTGTCAAAGGAAATAATTTAAGTGTATCTAACCTATAATTGTCTAAAGGACTATTTTTAATAAAACAATTAACTGACAAATTAGTCTTGTTATCAATTATTCGAGCTCCTTTAAGATCGACAACTAAACCAAAATGAGACAAGAAATCTGCTCCGACTATCGGTATGTCAATGTCTGCTATATTGAAAACGAAAGGAAATAATCTACGTAAGTTTAGATTGACTTTTAACAATTTCTTACCGTATGTAAAAATGGTTGAACCGTTAGCCGCGGTTAATATCGTATCGAAATTCTTTTTTAAATCTGTGAAAGCATTGCGTGGCACCACAGATAAATCGGCACCAGTGTCAATTAGGAAGTTCATTTTGTTAGATCTATCGTAAATAAAAAGTCGACGACGTTTGCTGTTAGAAATGTCAAAATCAGACGTCATAAAATTATCAAACTTCAGTCATCTTTGAGAATTATCAGATTTTTTACAATTCTTACTGAATTTGCACCATTCACCTCCACAACGATAGGCATTGGCACCATAAAGTTGATGGTAGTAACAAATAGTATTGTCTGTACGATCAAATTTATTGGAAACATTATTACGGCTGGGTGAACGATTGCGATTAGTGGTACGAGTTTGTGAATTGCTTCTACTTTTGCAATTGTTGCAGCATGAAGTAGAAGGTTGAGGCTCGAGGGATTGATTGGAAAGTCTGGATTCTAAAGAGTTTAATCGAGAATTAAAAATTTCTTGTTTTTGTAATACTTGATTAATTGAATCATGGAAAGTGATTGAAAAATTTTTGAGAGTGGTAGTTAAATCTGATAACTGGGTTGACTCAGAGTCAAGAGGATTTTTGGAGTACGATGCAACCATTGAATTTTGACAGGACTCCCAGATCCGATCCGCAATATCTAGAATCTCTTTTGTGTCTGTTTTCCCTGAAACTGTAATGGCAATATATACTGTTTGAGGCAAACGTCTTTTCCACAGCTTTATCAATAAATCTTGACTAACCATGCTGAATCCTCCAACCATATTCAGCATGGATCTATAGAAATCTGAAGGTTTCAGATCTCCCATTTGGGAACCTGATAACAGATCATTCAGACGTTTTTCCTCACTCGATGATAAACGTGAGATTAAAACTTTCTTTAAATTTATATAGAGATCCGTTTCCGGGGGATTAGATATTATATCGTATATATTATCTATCACATCTAATGGCAAATTAGCTATAACCTGATCATACTTTTTCTTGTCATTGACAATTTTTGCAACAGAAAACTGTGATTCGATCTGGGTAAACCAAATTTCTGGTTTTGATTTCCAGAATGGGGGTAGTTTGACATAGGTGACATAATGGGTTTGAGGAAAATCCTCGTCTGAAGGTTGTCTTAGCATAACTAATCGATTGTGATTGATTGATTGATTGATTGATTGATTACTCTCTTAGATAAAAAAAGGAATGTACTTTAACTCACTCACCGACAGATGACAGTACTTGTAATGTACAACTTCAGTTGATTGAATTAGGAAATTACCATAAATTATAGGAACATCTATTCAAATTTGGAACCTCTATTCAAAATTCATCGGGAAAATTCTTCTCTTCATAAAAATGATCAATTTATAACGGTAGTTGATGTATTGAATCTCTTCTTGTATATATTTATCACGTTGGACATACAATTTTCACTTCTAGCATATATTTATGACGTTGGACATAAAATTTTCACTTCTGGCATATATTTATCACGTTGGACATAAAATGATCACGTCGGGGTCACCAAATTTATAGCGTTATCGCTATAAATAAAATTAAAATCGAAGTTAATATACGTATATTTGTTTTTAATACATGTTCATATTTTATGTGATTTGAGTATTTTTAGTATATTGATATTATATTTTTATATCGAATGTTTTTTATTTTTCTTAGCGACTCCATGGAAACTTCTCCATTATGGATCGAGTTTTCCTTTTTGTTTCTTAGCGACTCCATGGAAACTTCTCGCTTTTGGAAGTGAGTGAGTCGCTATAGTCGCTATAATAAACATAGTAAGTGTTAACAGTGGATATTATGATGAAAGTTTTTTCTATGACTATTAAATAATTCATTTATTGGAGATATGTTTTTGAAGAAGTAATGGGGCTCATTATTCAAAGCCATGGGAACAATTCATTACTCAATAGGCAAAAACCAATCGCCAGAGTTCATTTTCATTAATCAACAATAGTTGTGGAGCAATCACAAAAGACGATTTAGAATTAAAAAATATTGTACATGCCAGTCATGCAAACATCAATAAGGACATCTAGATTTCTTTAAATTTTAAAATTATTATCAGGTTATTTTTGCTAATTTGCGCAAGTTTTTTGTGAAAAAATTATTTCAAGCAATGAGTAGTCGTAGAATAGTATATTGTGTATTTAGGTGTGAAAGCAATACATTCCCGGACGACGATGCAAGCATCGAATTCCTGGAATGTGCTTTCACACCGAAGTACACATACTATTTTATCTGAAATCACAATCAATATTATTATAAATTAATTAATGCATAACATTTCTTCATTACAATCTAACTGCTTACTAATAAATGCAATTTTAATGTGAGTTGATTGGTCTGCGTGTATTTATTTACTATCTAAAATATACATAAAAACCGTACTGGAATGTTACTTTCCCGGCCTAGGCCTCACTGCCACACAGCAGTGTATTAGAGTGATCAGATCACAGCTCAATAAAAGTAAATTAATTTACTATAAAAATATACCGTTATTAAGAGTAATAAGTAGTTTTTATAGACATGTTTATTATAAAAAGAAGGTTACATCACACTTTCTCTCTTAAGGACGTCAAAGAAATCAAATCATTTAATTTGTACAGAATTTATTTGCAGGAAACGAAAACATTACTCTTGTAATAAAATTTTAAATATATATTTGTTCCAGAATTCTTCGCATTGACTGATTTGCTCCTTTACTAAGTCACCGTCATACGCAACTTCGATGATTGTTACTTCTTTATCTATTTCAAAATTTGGCGAAGCTACACAGAATAAACCTTTCTTTCTTTTACATAAATGCATTTGTAAATTAATTTGAGATAAGCACTTGTTTGCTACAATGTTATCTTCAGAAATAAATCTTTTTACTGTCGATGGTTTTGATGGACATTTAACTTCTATGCAAAATTCCTCAGATAAACCATCTGGGGATGCTCCAAATACCGGATGTTCCGATGAGAGGTGTATCCCCGTTGAAACTGATTTCAAATTGTATTTAGCTTCCACAACTTTAAGCACTTCTTTTTCCAAGCGCTTCCCTCTCTCAATGGCCTCTGATGAGAATGGAGTTGTAGCACCCATAATTTGTTGTACAATTTGCCCTTCTGTTTTGCACCGACTAACGTCATAAAATATGGATGCAGTTATGCGTCCGTATCGAACCTCATACCACAAAGGTGATAAGCTTTGTTGTTTTGTACGAGAAGAAACATTTTTACAAACTTCTACAGTTAAATGCTTCTTACAAAAATCAAAAAAGTTTTGAGATGTTTTATTTTCGCTTGTCTCCTTAAAACTGTGCATTAAATGATGCAAAGAACTAGATTCTAAAAGCGTTTTCCCCTCTTTAGGCTTTAAATATTTGGCTAGTTGTACATCACTATTCTCAGGAGCCATTTGTAAAACCTTGTTTAAAAAATTTCCACCCAGACCAGTAGGAGCTTGGAGTGTTCCCGGAAAATCGCTGCATTTCAAAAATTGTTTTTTGGTGTCACTTAGCTTTGATTTCTGCCAATAAGACTTAATTTCTGTTACAGCTGGTTCTTCAGATCTCCTATGAAGCCAGTATAAAAACGCAACAGCGTGCTTACAACCTCCTAAAATTACAATAATTTACATGAAATATAAATTTAATTTATTATGTACATATATTACCTTCACTTGCAGCACAATCTTGACATTTACATGCTTCAATTTCACTGTTGCTTTCATTAATCACGATAACACAGTTGTATGCTTTTTTACTTATTCTATGTTCAGGCGTAACTTTACATTTTAAAACACATTTTGCTTGATCACGTTTTAATTGAACATATCCTATCGCTTTGTCACCATACGTTTCTTTAGTAGACCTAAAAAATTATTCATTTCATTGTTTGTTTGATAACTTATAGTGTGCAAAACAACCGTCTTACCTGACTACTTTTGCACCTTTGATTTCCGGTGCGAAATAATCTAAATTTGACACATAAAACTGGTGAATCATATCCATAGATACTACGGGTAAATTAGTAGAATTCGCCTTTTCAAATCCAGACTCCATTATGATTATTATAATAAAACCAAAATAATATTTTCTAACAATAACAACAGAACAACACGTTTAACCTATAATACGTTTTCGCTCCGTTAAACAGACTGACAGTTATGACGCGCATTCTACCCGATCGGTAAAGTAGAAGCTCTGTAAATAACGTTCAGCACTCTGCAATGTGTGGTAATGTTTAAAAAACGTACCGACGTCACCATGACGTCACGCGAAATTTTTAATTGCTGATTAATAGTCATTTAAAGCAAATTTTGGAAAAGTAAGGCTGATGTCTACTTATATATGTTAATTATTATCTAGAGAAATTAAAAAATTGGAACAAAATATTAAATGCACTCTCCCCATTCTTGTTTTTTCATTAACTATTTTCGTTCAGAATTTTAGTTGATATATGGTACAATTAAATTTGGATAACCATACATTAAACCAAACTTTATTCGGATGTTAAATATGTAGTTCAAAAAAGCATTTTTCAGTCACTAGAGTAAATAAGTAATAAAACTAAAAATTACCTGTGTTTAATATATAGATAATATAATAATAACTCGACTGTCAAAAATAGTATATTTTGTGTATGTAGGTGCATAGACACTTAGAAAATGCAAAGTGTCGTACTTCTCATTAATATGCCTGCGATTTTCGTTTCTACTGTTCGTTTACATCTATATCAAAATCAATAGTGTTACTGTAGCCTTCAACGTCACCCTCAAAATCCACAGTTTTTAAATGTTGTAAAAGTCCGAGCATCATTTGGAACAAACTTCATTAAGCTTTTAATGTCCACCTTTTTCCCTGAAACTTCTTTTAATGTAAGATTAAGCTGTTCTGTTTTACCAAAAACTTATACACTTTTCTTGTCTCTAAAGTAATCATGCTAATGTTTATTTCTTCGTAATTTATAGCGGAATGAAAATGATTCATGTATACTGTCAGGCTTTTCTTTATTTTTTTTACCTTATTACATAGCTTGCAATCAGCTAACTTTTTCTATTTATGTTATTTTTCTTCAGCTATTTTATCTTCTATGTTTTCTGTTAACCAAAAGTTTGCTTGTAATAAACAAACTATATAGTTTAGAGAATGTGTAATTTGGCATTTAGTTCCTTTATTAATTTGGCAGTTGGTTTATTTTTGATTACTCATTATATATATGAACGTACCCTTCTTGTATGACTTTGATTAATATATTATTATGATATATGTATTTTATGAATATAATAGTATATTATATTACTAGGAGTAGAACGCACTCTTTTTTTGTGTTGAGCCCAGGATTTGCGGCTGAGGCGAAGCCGAAGCCGCAAACTGGGCGAAACACAAAAAAAGGCGTTCTACTCCGTGTAATATATACTATTTTTTCTTCAAGCGTATTAAAATGCAAAAATTCATTTATTTATCATAAATGTACAAATATTCAAACTACAGTCTTACATGTCGACACAATATGACAAGTGGCTAGTGGATAGCGCGCCACCGGTGGCTTTCGGTATTAACATTATGTTACTAGTAAAACAATACCCACTGCGGTGGCGCTTTCGGAACTAACATTATGTTACTAGTAAAACAATGTCCACTACGGTGGCGTTCGGTACTAACATTTTGTTACTAGTAAAACAATGTCCTACTTCTACTTCTGTTTTTGGTGACATAATTTAAACATTTTAATACGCTTGAAGAAAAAAATTATTTATTTTAGATTGGCCTTTTTTACATCTAGTTTTTCCTTACTTAAGCCATATTGTAACAGTAGTACAAGGTGTCCCCGGATGGGATTAGCTATACAACAAATGACCAAAATTTTAATTTTCGGACAAAAAGTCACTATAAAAATTTCCGCATTTTTAAAAAAATACGATTTATGTAAAAAAAAATTATTTTTTTTATGAAGGAGCAGGGTGCTTAAAAATTCCAAAAATATGAATTTTGCCTAAGAGTAAACTAATAATAAAAAAAGCCATTTGAAATACTTTTCTTTCATAATCCTAAATTTTTTAGTATCCGTTACGGAAAAATAAGAAAACTGAGGTGAGGCATTGGGGAAAAAGACGTATTAAACAATTTTTTCAAATTGTATTTTCCTTAAAAACGAGAAAACTAAAGGTAGTTTGCTCTTGGGTCAAATTCATATTTTTGAAATTTTTGAGCGCCCTGCATAAAAAAGTACATTTTCTTAACACATTGTATTTCTTTAAGAAACAAAATTTTTTTATAGTGACTGTCGAAAAACTAAAATTTAGGTCCACTTGTGGTATAGGTAACCCCCATTTGGGGACACCCTTGTGCATATACCACGGAATTGCATGTTATATAGCACACATGTAACATCAGAACATATTTTAAGGTAAATATTTTGAAATACAATATATGTCCTTTACATGTATGTTATATATTTGCCACATACGAGTATATTACAAGTTATGTTGCCATTACATGGCTATAACTTTTTTTGTGAATGAAATTTTAAGGTCCATGTACCTCACATTTACCATACATCCAATATCCTTGGATATAACATGTTGAATAGATTACGTAAGAGAAACATACCAGGTATGTATCCGTGTTCACTGGGATGAGACACGCCCACATGCCGAGTCTACATAATATCAAGGTTGGTATACTTTAAGGTGGCCTAATAGCTGTTTTCTTTCGTGCTGAACAAAGTGAACACAATCAGTAAGCAACCAATAGAGATCAAGGAGTTCAAAAATACTTCGATTTGATTGGTTGTTTAGTGATTGCAATCAGTTCGTTCAGCACGAAAGAAAACAGCTAATAACTCACAATCCCCACCAAAAAATGGCATTACCCAATGAACAGCTGGTGTGAAATCACACCAGATGCAGGGCCTTATTCAAAATATTGTAAGAATTTGTGTAATGTTAATTAAGCAAAGAACTCGTAACTGGAATGAGCTCGCAATGACCCGCTTTTGAAGTCGGTGGTAATTATCCTCGCATTTTGAGTTACTGTTCTGCATACTGGTAATGAGGATAAGTTGTAGAATGTAACACTACAGATCATAGTAACGTCAGACCATATTTCGGGCCAGTACGGAAGGTTCTTCTAGATTGAGATAACTGCGCCGCTACCGCGCGTTCGTAGAACAAAGATAGTCTGATTTTTCACCCCCGCACTAATTTCTTCGCCTAAAAGCTATATATTAAGGAACCTCATAGCCTACAAATCTTGAGATAATATATGGTCGAAGTAATTGTGCCATGATTTGCTTGAAGGTTATGTTTACAATTTTTCGATTAATTTAATAATAAGTATTTTAATTTTATATTTTATTTTCAAAACGAAATTAGGTATGATTTTCTATTTATTTTTATTTTAGGGTCTGTCAATTACACTTTCGGCAGGATAAAATTGAAATTGAGACAAGCGTGTGTACACAGGAAGGGAAAAGACTCACGGCTCCATTACGTCACCCCCGTTTGATAGAAGGTTTGCTATACCTACCCAGTAAACACAAAACCTCTTCAAGAAGTGCGAAGGAAGTTTTTTAAAGAAGTAAATCTTCTTATGAGACTTCTTATGCGAAGACTACAAACCTCACTGAGAATTACGAATGTCAGCCACAAACAACATCTTAAATATATTCTGTAGCAGTAACAATTCATGTTTGAAATGAGAAGTGTATGTAATACTACACCGAGTGATTTTTAAACGACTCAACAAAAAGTCTTACAGACCTCGCAATAAAATAGTTTTTCTTCAAGCGTATTAAAATGTTTAAATTATGTCACCAAAAACAGAAGTAGAAGTAGGACATTGTTTTACTAGTAACAAAATGTTAGTACCGAACGCCACCGTAGTGGACATTGTTTTACTAGTAACATAATGTTAGTTCCGAAAGCGCCACCGCAGTGGGTATTATTTTACTAGTAACATAATGTTAATACCGAAAGCCATCGGTGGCGCGCTATCCACTAGCCACTTGTCATATTGTGTCAACATGTAAGACTGTAGTTTGAATATTTGTACATTTATGATAAATAAATGAATTTTTGCATTTTAATACGCTTGAAGAAAAAATAGTATATATTACACGGAGTAGAACGCCTTTTTTTGTGTTTCGCCCAGTTTGCAAATCCTGGGCTCAACACAAAAAAAGAGTGCGTTCTACTCCTAGTAATATAATATACTATTTTCTTTTCTTTATTGTAGCGATTTATAATATATGCATAAATATTACTGTTAGAGTATGCATCTTTACACCTTACCTTAATCTTTTTATAACGTCACATAATACTCATAATGCAACTTCTTGTAGTAGTTCTTCAGTATTTCTTAATGACATCGCATTTAGATTTTATTGAAGGGTTACTTGCAATGTTACATAGTATTCTGAATAAGTAATTTCTGCAAATACTGCACACCATAATGCTTGACGTTTACTTCACCGACCAATATATTAAATTGGTGATAATAAAATGCTTAACTGTCGCTTGATAATACTATAACTTCGTTTGCAAAACACACGTCCACGGTAAATGCAATTTTGTGGAAAATACTTTAGTACAGTGTTTATATAGCCCCAACGAACTACAAAACATATACAGGTTGGTCCAATTCCTATCGCAGAGTATTATTCTAGAAAATGGTGGAGGACTGGTTCCATTTTTTTCCCCTTTTACTCTTTCTTTCTTACTGCATCAACGATCTTACATATAAGATCATTGATGCACAGTAAGAATAAGAGGCATTAAATAAATTTAAAAAATCTTTAGAATCAGATCCTCCACCATTACCATTTTCTAAAATATTATGATAGGAATTGGACTAACAGACTATGTAGTCTGTTGGAACCTATGACACTTGTAATAAAAAGTACCTACATTCCATATAAAACACTGCATTTAAATTCGACATGTGTTTTTCAAACGAATGTTAGTATTATCACAGGACAATTAAGTTAAGCATTTAATTGTCTCCAGTTAATATTATCTTGGTAGGGAAGTACACATGTCAAGTGACATGGTGTCGGTATTTGTGGAAATTACTCATTGCAGTTCCTAAATATTATGTAACATTAATATTTGAAGCTATATTAGACAAATTATACTTCTTTTAGTTGACAATACACACCCACAGCGGTGCAATTAAATAAATAGGACTTATATAGTTCACAAAATAAAATTATACTTTTATATAGACAAAATTTATTTTAATAAGTTAACATCTCAATAACAGATATCAAGTATTTATACGATTATTCACAATGTAAAAAAATGTTATTGATTATAAAAGTGAACTTAAAATGTACTCTATGTTTCCGTGTTTCCGTAAAAAGGTTAAACATGAACATTTTCTTTGCCTTCGATATATTCAAATTTAGGTTTCACAAAAGTCTGCTCTTCATCAGACATGTCAAAGTCAGATATTTCAGGACTTGTATCTTCCATGACTAGAAATTCAATTGTTTGACTGCAACTGAAACATCTAACGGAACTGTTGCTGTTGAGGAATATACTTCAATTGCTGGCTGCTCTGCCTGAGGCTCAGCCTTGGAATATTTTGCAGGAGTGGAGGATTTCTTATACCCATCATAATTTTGCAGATAGACTAATTTCTGTTCCAACAATAATCTTCTTTTATGTCTATGGGACAAGTATTTGAGAGATTTCTTTATAACCCTCCATAGATACACCAGTTTACCAAGCTAAAATTAACAATAAAATCGATTTTGTCGTATAGGCAATGAAGTAGTTTCCACAAATTTCAAAGCCTAAACACTTTAACATTACTCTCGAATATTATAGCCGAAGCCTATTTCACTAAAGAATTTGACATTATCTAGTGAAAACTAAATTTTTTTAGCTTTATTCATCACCAGATGATGCCAATATGGTTGACGAAACGCACGTCGAGTGTGGTGTGTTAAAGTGCCTTAGTGTTTGTGTGTGGAGAAAATTGAAATATACTTTTTTTAATTTTAATATTCTCTAGACGATGTCAATACATGTCAATATAGGGTGGCTACTTTTATATCGAACAGTCTTACTATCCCTCAAACCATAACAGCTACAAAGTCGTTTAAATGGGAGAAAAGCTTCGTATTTTGAAGGCCAATAAAATGGGTTATAAAAATTCAAAATATTCCAATTGGTTCCGGAGATATACGATAAAATCCGAAATATAAAAAATATTAAAAAATTTCATGAGATACGTTTTGTTATAAATTAACTTTGATATAAGTTACCGTATTTAAATTTATTTTATGACATTTTGTCTTTTCAGGACCACTATCAACTTTATTCTTTTAAATATCGACCTGTCTTTTTTATTTAAAATTTTGAAACCATTTGAAATAATAAATTCAAAAAGTATGTCACACTTGACAATTTTACTTCGTTTCGTCAGAGAAATAATCATCATTCATTTTATTGCCTTTGCCATTCACAAAATACTTTTTTGTTAAGCAATACAGGGCGTGACTCATCATTTTAAAGCTTATTTTATGAATAATCTAATGCATTCACTAACATGGCTAGTTTGCGAGATAGCTATAGGTACTCATTATAAAAAGTAGTCACCCTGTATAGTTGACAAAATGAATTTCGAGTATAGCACTCAAACGTTGTGTTAAAGTGTTTGTAGGGAGATCGTTTCATTATCACTGATCAAAAGTTTCAACGTCATCCACGACTTGTCATATATATATATATATATATATATATATATATATATATATATATATATATATATATATATATTACTTCCACATCCAGTGGAAGTATAGTACCTAACGACAAAAAAAATGTTAAAAATTTTTATTGTTCAAATAGGCTTAGAATGTCATGAAACGTCGAGATTTTAAGTTTGAGCGAAAAAAATTTTCTGCCTGTCGGTCTGTCTGTAACTTTTTTTTGTGCGCACGTTTACTGTGGAACCGTTTGAGATATTGACTTGAAATTTGGTACACATATGTACTTTAACAAGATCTAGAACTAGATTATATTTTCATCTTGATCCGTCGAAGGGTTGGGGGGTAAATTGGGGTAAATTTGGGGTAAATAGGTAAATCAAGCAGGTAAGAGTCCATAACATTGGTATTTAGTATATACAAGAGAAGCTAAGGTCTCAAAAAAATTTTGGCATTAGCCACCCCCATTACCACCCCCAGCCCATTATTAAAGGGGATGAAAAAAAATGTGATTTAGTGTATGTACAAGAACCAGAAACCTCAAAATATTTGTTTACTTCATCCACCCCCTACCACCCCCAAACCACTATCGTTGTGGGGTATCGTTTTATGGGTTTTTGAGGTAGAGGATTTCAAATATTATATTATTAAAGTTCCATAAACAATTATTTCCACATACAAAATTTTTTCGTTGTGAGTGACTTGGGTAGAAAATCTGGATGTGGAAGTAGTGATTCCTAGGGCAGCGGTTTTTTTCGTTTCTTGTAAAACCTCACAAGAATCTTTAGCTCGATTAAAATTATGAAAAACGTTGAAAATCTTGAACAATTACAGGGCTAAAATATAAAATCCTATCCACAGAAGTTAAAGTAAGTAATGAGATTTACCTCACTAGATAATTGTAATTATTCAAGTCAATTATTACAGTCGATTTATGTCTAACTATGTCAGGTATTCGTCAAATGGTTATACCTTTTTAAGAATGAACAGTCGACAAATTATGAGGAAATAAAATGTACCAGTGTCGTGCAGTACACTGTATTAATAATACTTGCAAATGGGCATAATAAGCATTTAAATATATGGTTTGAAATTAACAAACATGTGTTTGTTTCTAAATTGAAGTTACGAGAACTAAAACAAATAGCTTATACTTTTACTTTATTACGCAATTTATCTATCAAAAGGAATAACTAGTGAAAAACAAAATGAATATGGGACAATACTATTACATGTAACAAAAATAAGTTATCGTAATAGTGCAGGAAAAATAAATTTTGACATTGAAAAAATTAGTACAAGTAAGGAATTTGGTGATGTTCCACTTGGCGTCCTAATGAATATACTAAAAGTCCCCTAAAATCGAAGCTGTGCTTCGCCGGCCATATTGAAAAATGGCGGCTCATTTTCAGACTTCTGTATATAAATCCTTTACCGTTGCAGATAGGAAAAAAGTTTCAAATAAAAGATGTAGGCAGTAATAAAGCAAACGATTTCTCATGTTAATATTTTTTCTCTAAATCGAACGGTTTTTGAATTATGAGGTGGTGATTGTTATTGAATTTTCAAAAATTACAATTGTGTACAAAATACACTGTAAAATTCGTGTTTACAGGTTTTCACTAAAACAAAACACATTTTTTTAGGTATATTACCACTACAGAAGAAAAATATACTGTAATTATGAAGCCTATAGCAAATAGAATAAAATACGAAAATACTTTATAACATTAGTTCATTATCAAAAAAAAAAAAAAAAAGGTCTGTTCCAAATACTCAACCTATCATGCCTTAAGTATTTTTGTGTGCTGAATCCGAATTTTCAATTAAAAAATTTTTTTACCGCGTAGTTTTTGAGTAAATATCGGTTTTTATCGGCAAAATACGTTTGTTTGACAAATTTTGACGTTTACTCGAAATCCATGAGGTAGAAAATTTTTTAAATTGAAAGTTCAGATTCAGCATACAAAACTACTTAAGGCACGATAAGTTTAGTCCTTGGAACTGATTTTTTTTTTTTTTTTGTAGACCTGTGTAATTTAAAAATCGTTCGATTTAGAAGAAAAAATGTTAATATCAAAAATTGTTTGTTTTATTATTGCCTATATTTTTCATTTGAAACTTGTTTTCCTATCTGCAACGATAAAGGATTTATATACAAGAAGCTGCAAATGGGCCGCCATTTTTCAATATGGCGGGCGTAGCACAGCTTATATTTTAGGGGACTTTTTGTATATTCAATAAGATGATAACTGCAACATCTCCACTAAATTTCTTGTTTGTACTAATTTTTTCAAGGTTCGCATACTTTTAGATTTAATTTTATTGCACTATATTAAGTGATCTAATACTTTATATACTTTGGTGAATTTAATAAGAAAACAAAACATGTCCCATATGATTAAAATTTTTTCTAAATGAAAATAGGCGAATTACTTTTGATCAATTGAACTATATTGTGAGCATTACTTATTGGTGTATTTCTGGAGATAGACTTAGCGTTGGCTTCGGTATTTTATTTTCAATATTTAAATTATAAAAATTGAACTTTTACATCTGCCAATATGCGTTTAGAGAATATTAAATACCTGCTAAACATAAACTAGCGTTAGGTTATCTTTAATATACAGTGTGTCCCACTTTTCACGGTAACACCTACGTAGCTCAGTTATTGGTCATCCAATTTCAACCGAATTTGGATCTTTATCAAAGATCTTTAATATTTCTTTTTTGAGTAAGACAAAACTTATTTCAGTCAGTGCATTTTTTATTAAGAAAAAAGGGGGCGATTTTTCGAAAAATCATATTAGGCATTTTTTGTTGAAGAGCTAATGCAATATTAATTATTGATCAGCATGCTGTAGAACCACTATATCCAGAATTTAACAACATTTTGATTTTTGGTTTTCGTATTACGATCCACTTAAAATTACTTATTTTAAACATTAAATAATCAATAAATTGGTAACGAAATTTTTTTCGAAAAAAAGTCAATCTTCATTTTCTCTTTAAATTCACTTTTTCCACTATCCCATATTATCGAAACTTTCAAATTTCGAGGCCACGAATTGTCACTGAAAAATTTTGGGTAATCAGACCTGTAAATTATTCGGGCTATAAGGATTACCGAATTTGAAGATATTGATGATATAGGGTGGTAGAGAAAATGAATTTAAAGGGAAAATAAAGAATGACTTTCTTTCGAAAAAAGATTCATTGCCAATTTATTCATTATTTAATGTTTGGATAGGCAATTTTAAGTGGGCCGTAATTCGGAAATCAAAAATCAAAATGTTGTTAAATTCTGCATATGGGGGTTCCACAGCACGCCGATCAATAATATTGCATTAGTTTTTCAACAAAAAAATGCCTAATACGATTTCTCGAAAAATCGACCATTTTTTTCTTAATAAAAATGCACGCCAATTACTGAAATAAGTTTTGTCTTACTCAAAAACGATATAGTTTTTGATACCCATCCAAATTTGGTTGAAATTGAATTACTAATAACTGAGCTACGTAGGTGTTACCGTGAAAAGTGGGACACACTGTATATAAACATTATATTAAATACCTACTGCGATACTGTATATTCATCCCAACAGGTGTTCCTGAATTATCTCTAACGTAAATTCAAATATACAATTCGCCTTTAACGATTAAAAAATCATAAATGGGATAATCTAGAAAACAGTTTCAGGTCCTTTGGTCTAAGGAATACCACCATATATAGTTTTTATCATAAATTTTGTAAATAGTTAAATGCCATAATCTATATAATAATGAAATTAGGAACTATTTTCATTGACAAACTACGATTTTCAAGTAGGTACAAACAATAAAAAAATATATAGTTGTATTCGTTAGAACAATAGGAAGTATCTAAAACAGTTTTAAGATTATACTATTGTGACGTATACTTTCCGGTGAGGCCGGAAAGTGGTCACTTTTGGCACCTTAGCAACGGTTCGGTTACTCGGGCGCCACCTTTACAATTTTTTACGTGGGGCAAAGGTCCCACACTAGCCTCTTAACACAGCCTGTTACAGTAGGGCTGGGATAGCTACAGTGGAGAAAACAGTAACTTCCAGTGGGTCAATTTGGGAAAATTGGACTGTTACACAAACAGCAGTAAAACACAGAATTCGGTAAAACAAAATATCTATTTATTTCCTATAAGTTACAGTGATAACGAAACTATTTACAGCTTAACTAGTTTAATATATACAGTACATTCATAACGCCCAAAGAGAGCAAACCCAGGCTGTGACGTGCTGATGATTACGGTAAGTGCTACCATGCGATACAGTGACGTTATTAAGGTAAGCAGGAGTGAAGCAGCGATATGACGGTAAAAATGGCGGTGACGTACAGTTTGACAGACAATGACAGGTTAAAGGAGTGAATTGCCGAGTTAATCAGGTTACGGGTTGTCATTAAATACCAGGAAGAAACAAGCAGTTACCAAACAAAGCAGCAAAATTAATTATTTTAAGGGTCAAACTTGGCTAATACCAGAAATCTCAAAGCTGGAAGAGAGGTATGATTAGTCAAGCGGCATTCTGCAACTCCTGGCCTGTAACAAGGTATGATTAGAGTGGTATGCACACCAACGGTCTCTGAGAAGAGCGGCTAGACCCCAGAGTGGTTAGTGTGCTAATCCTATGCCCACGACGTACCTTCAGGGAAGCGGCTAGACCCTCAGGTACCCCGAGAACACAGATCTTACCAAAACAAAGAACAGAAAGATATGAATTCCTAATATCAGCCAAGTCGTTACCTTTACCTATTATTTATGAACCTACTCACTTTTCGTCCTGGCCCACGTCCGGTCTGGTAACGGTCTCGAGTCGCACTCCTCGTTCCGGTCTTCTCAGCGGTGACTATAACAGAAGATTCACGGTTAGAGTGGGGAACTCTATATTTGCTGCGTGCAGTAATGACGTAGTCGCGGTAGGAGCAATCTTTAAGGATCGGTACTTGCACAGTTGGCGGGGCTCCTGCTTACTGCTGGACGCGTCTAGAGTCGTGGAGCGGCCGACCACGACTGTTTGATATCACGAGTTTTAATAAAGACTTTCCTCTTTCCACAAGCCGGTAGAGGGGGAAAATGTGCAGACACGGTGCGTAGCGGTAAATGAATACTTGTATTATTTTCAGGTGAAACGGTTAAATGAAAAATATTTTACAAGTCAGAAATCGCGGACTTTACCATTATTTTCTGTCTCCCGGTCTTAGAAAAATTTCACTTACTTACTTTACTCACTTTACTTACTTATTTCCGAAGCTGGCTGCAGTGGGCACGTCTGGTCGCTGTTGGAGCTCGTGAGGAACTGACTGTCTGCTCTCAGCGCCTCGGGTATCTAGTCCACTATCCCCTCTATTCGCGGTAATGACGGGGGAACGGTGCGCGTGGATATTGATTGCCGTAGGCGCAACTTAGTACAGTGTCGCGGAAATATAATTCAAATATTGTAACTTACGTCTGCTGGCGGTTTCCCTGGAGAAAGCACTTCTGCTCGCTGTTGTTCACTGGTAGCAACTGAATGCTTTCTGCGGAGATCACGGTTTAGTATGCATTTTCAGTTTCGGTTGGGCCTGGTGGGGCCTATTAGTTTATGCGGTGATATAATTATTTTTCACAGCCTGGTAGTTTTTATTTAATAATTCAACAGAAACATATCTATTTTTGGTAAATATAAATGGTTTATTGGGGTTTAAAATATGCTTCATTACACTATGTGTGATTTTTTAAATATTTATAATGAATAGAAAATAAACGCATATTTCCCCCTCACTCTGCGAAATCCTATCCTTAGCATTAAAAATTAAATTAAATTGTACCTACATCTGTGTAAATGCGTGTTATTATCCTCAGAATTATACACATACTAGTTATTATTATTTATTATTAAAGAAATTTAATAAATCGACCTTAAAATGTAATATAGTGTAGGTATTTACTACCTCCACATCAAGGTTTTCCTTATAGGTTTAATTTCAATATTTTATTATAAAGAAATGAGGAAAACTTTAAAACCAAATACTGGCACTTACCTTAATGAACAAAAACAACGTAAAACTCTGAAAAGCACAAAACAAAGGAGGCCCCAAACCATCAAACACCAAAATTGCGACGCCACAGAGACAGAATTTTGTGAGGTACTCTGTGATTTTGTTTTTTTCCTATGGTTTTTTGACGTTTTTGTGTATCTTGTTCGGACCAAATCCAACACTGAACAGTACAAAGAATAACGTTCCAAAATACACGGTACAAAATCAAAACCTTCCGTATTGAAATATAATAACCTACTAGGTGCTACCTATATAAAACTTATTACTGTAGGAGTGAAGCAGATATCTATCCAGAGTATTTATAAAAGTATTGACAACAAATATTAAACGAAGCTGCAAGAAGTTTTACTGAACCTAAATAATATATATCAATAATGAGGTATATAAAGTACTACAGAAATCATATATTTAATAATAATGCAAAGATAACTACCAACCAGCTTTATTAACCTATGCATAAGACTTCTAACTAAATTAGTTTAATAAACTTCTTGGAGAAGTATCTTAGTAATTATCGTTTGTACCCGTTTTCTAGACATATGTTAACTCAAAATAATGTGCTGAAGAAGATTTATATAGGTTGCATTAAGAATTCGCATTTCAGCCGAATTTAAGAATTCTCCAGGATGTTTGTAACTTCGCAGGTTTACTGGGTACTAATTAATACTTACTTCTTTTTAGTTAATTTTCTTTCTATCATGTGCGGTACCTAGTCAGTTTTCAAATTGTGTTCAGTATGTGTCGAAGTCCAATATAATATCCATCGGGAACATATATCCTACAGATGGTGTTGGTTATACTGTTTTTCTATATCTATACGTTGATAGTGGTGATTGATTTGTTGGAATTTTCAGCAGACAGATGAGATCGAGGATGACATAGTTTTTCAAATTAAAAAGAAAACTGGAGTCAACATACCTACATCTACTTTTATTATTGACAAGTGAGTATACATATTACATAACATTAGAATTACGGTTACGAAAATTCCAAAATGAGGGTATAATATGCATGAATATACAAATAGGTACTTTAATTTAGACCCTCCAAGTGTTGTTTTCGAGGTGTTTTTTTTTTTACTTCGGATTTTACAATGGCCGGATCTACACTTGTGTATTGTATATTAAATTAAATTCTTTATTACCCATTATGTTATACATTATGCATATTTGGTAAGTCAAAACCAATACAAAAGTAGTAAATATGGGTAACGTATTATAATAAGAATAGGTCATATAAATTGTAAATATTATAAAAAGGTACAACACGGACAGTACGAATGTATGTATAAGGTACAAAATATATTAAAATCACAATATGTGATGTGATATGCATATTAAACAATTCCTAATTGTCTGAAATTTTGTTACATAACATTAAAACAAATATTCTGAATCGTACTGCTTTGAACCTGTAATATAGCCTAGAACCTGGACATGTTCACGTTTTTTTAAATTTTAAGGATTTAAGTCCTCGAGAATAAGAGAATAAAAATGTGGTTTGTTTTCTTAATACTTTATACTATATCAAGTCAAAAAATAAATAAATCCGGAAATATTATGTAAGAAAACTTGTTTCAGCTGTAATACGAGGAAATCCAATGGGAATTAGGAACTACCATAACAGGTTTGGTACGATTTTTTGCTAATCGAGAAGAGGAAGAAGGAAATTAAAAGCAAAGGAGAACAGAAATAAGACCAGGGGAAGATATATACGTTGGAATATGAAATGTATTTTATTATGTTATGCGCTTTGATGATTTTTAATGTTAACGCATTGAATAAATTTTAATTTTTTCTTAGTAACTTGGACTAATGGACTCAGTTCTTAAGAAATAATGTGTCAAGACTTCATAGAAATGTACCGGTTTTCATTTTTTTAGAAGAGGCAAATCTAAAAACCACGTTATATTTATTTAATCAAACTTTCATTTAGACGTTCCCAAATATGTCAGTTGACATGGGTAATATGTAAAAGAAGTATTGAATATAAATATGCATATGGTGGTAACTTAATTTTTAAACTAGCAAAAAAATTTTAAACAGAAAAATTCTATCAAAAGGTAATGGGTCGTTACTTATGGCCTAATTAAGTTGCAGGTATATACAAGGTGTCCCATATCGTTATGTTAAAATTTTGGGAGCATAGACTTAATTGTAAGACTAAAAAACACAAAAGTGCGATTTTTATTTGTTTCGAAGTTACAAGCCTATTCAATTTATGAACAGTAAATAAAAAAACTTCATGTGGGAATAAATGACAAAAAACGAACCATTTGACCACGGATGACAGATGCTTTTTTTGTATTTACACTGGTCAAAAATTTTATAGTCCTGTAACTTCCATGTCTCGAAAACATTGCTATATAATGAAAAATAAAAATGTCAAAAATGAGTAAGGTTTTAATGTCGTCCTCTGTATGTGCACTATTATTAACTTGTTATTTTTAGTTGCATTGGTTAGATTCTCAAGTATTGTAGATTGGTTTGCAGATTATACCTAATGTTGAAAACAAAAAATTTAAATGTAGCATTTCTTCTGCATGGAACATCCTCTATGTTTTCAGATATTTCCAAAAAAAATTGTTTTAAATACTGAATAAAAAAAAGTATAATAATCCGAACAATAAAAAAATTGTGAGTTTTTTAAATTTAGAAATATAATTTTCAAAATGAACACCTTATTTTTGTTCCGATTTTAATCTTCCGAAATATTTGAAAATATACGAGGCATTTCATTTTAAACATTAGTTGATTTCTAACTTTAGCTGATGTGTTATGTATAAATACCCTGCGTGTAATTTCCCATTAGGCATGTACATTCACGTAGCGCGAGAAATATGACAACATCGGCAGCCGTAAATTCGTCCGTCGATGGACTGGTGGAGCATCCCAGCTGTTATTTCATTTCAGCCAGCTAGCACACGCGATGTTGTAATTCTTACTCCCCATGCCTAGCCCGCGACTACACACACGGTATACATAAGTGTGTGTGTGTGTCTCTGTTTATGGAGGATCTAGTATCTCGAGTCTAATACGCTCCTAGAGGTGCCATGGTTGCTTAAACAACATTTCGACAGAATCATCGGTCATTTTTAGGTTCTCGCTGGTAGCTGCTTACTACGGACCATCATTACATGAACTGAGCATTTCTGAACTAAGTCAGTTCAAATAAAGAGAAACCTCAGTAGAGTAAACAGTTAAATGTCCTTGGTCACACAAATGATGTACATTGGCATTACATCGGTCTATGCTTAAATAACTGAATCGTCCAGATTACTTTTGAAAGTCAGACCTGTATTGCGCCATATGCACTACCTAGGAACCTGCTATAGCACTTTACCCCTGGAGCAGGGGACATGGTTGCTTAAACAATGTTTCGACAGAATTACGTATGCCATCTTTAGGTTCTCACTGATATATCATTGAGAATCTTAAGATGGCATATGTAATTCTGTCGTTTAGGCAACCATGTCCCCTGCTCCAGAAGTAAACTGCTATAGGAGCTTCCTAGGTAGTGCATGGTGCAATGCAGGTGTGACTTTCAAAAGTAATCTGGACGATTCAGTTATTTAAGCATAGACCGATGTAATGCCAATGTACATCATTTGTGTGACCAACGACATTTCACTGTAGGCGAACTTTATTTAAACATTATGTGATAGTACGTAAGTCCAGCACTGGCAGTCAATCGTTACTTCTTCGAAAAGTACATGACAACTGCATCTTGCCTGAAGAGGACCATTATTGATGGATTTAAGTCGGAATTTAACGTCGGGCCGCTTAAGTCGTAAAAATAGTGGCCGCCGGTGCATTTTGATTCTGGAGATGCATTGGAAGCCAGCATTGTACCAACGTTTCGTTTTCCGGCAAGGGGTTATTCCCCCGACAGCGGCCCAATGTAAATGTGTTTGTTGGGTAGTTTCAACCCCCGGGGTTCCCTGTCAAAAAATCCTATTTAAAACTTATAGATAATTATAAATTTTTTATGGGTAATCATAAGAGCCTATCTGGTTTATAAGGTTTTATACAGTACATTAATTTTGCCATATAGAAATTATATTGGGATGAATGAGTATCTAAAGGAGTCTTAATTGAGTTGGAATACCTATGTTGTTATTGGTATGTTTCCATAAGTGTTTATACTAAAAACAGTTTTTATATGGCATTACAACTTTTAATTTGATAAGTTCACATGGGATCTGAATAGTGTTGAAACAGAAAAGGTTTCATCAGTAAAATCAAATACGAGTTCTGTAATCTTTTATAAGAAACAATTAGTATATGGTTTTTGTAAGATCTGAGAGGTGGTTATCAGTTTTAGTTTATATAATAATTTAATGAGGATTTATAAGGATACGTATTAAAAAGTGTTAATAACCCAGCAAACATAAATATATAGCATATACGTAAATGCTACCTAAACTAAGTTTCGCAGAAGTAACGCTATGTAAAATGTGACGCATAATCATATGCGCATACTCTGCGAAATGTCAACAACATGTGCATATGATTTTTACATAGTGAAGAGGTAACACTGTGACCTCACGGTATGGAACAAATGACTTAGCGTATATGTATATTCAACCACTTGCTATGTAAAGCATACGTAACTAATTTTATCTCTTTATGATGTAGCATATATGTTATATAAAATTATATGCTTATTACCAAGACTTAGCCATAACAAACCTTCACAGGTATATCATATTACATGATAACGACTTCTCTTATTAATCGCTTAACTTAGAGATATTATGTTTCACCTTTGTTTCTCACATTTTATGATGACTGTCGAATTGCATTTCCTTTGTTCTATATTTTGCTTACTCAGGTTCTGAATGTTATAAATACGACTAGACATGCTTTGTAAAGTCAGTTATTAAACTCACTTAGAATGAAACACTTCTAATTATTATTATATTCCTTCTCCAAGAGCCAACGTTGGCTCCATTTAAGTAAATAAATCTTTTTAAAAAGTCACTCATGTAAACCGTGATCTAACATTGGCGCAGTCGGTAGGATCCGTAAACATCATCAGAACAAGAAGCCTAACTGGTAGTGAAGCGTAAGAGAACAAGGAGAACATCTTCAGAAGGTGCCTAACTAGTGCGTGTACATCTATTAGAACAAGGAGACCTTCCTCACTGGTGGTGGCGGATCCCAATCCCTTGACGGACGAAGAACCTACCCATGGAAACGAAACTAACGTAAGTCATTATAAGAATCATCTCGTACCATTTTATTATTTTATTATTTTTCGCAACTTATTTTATTAAAAGTGTATTATACTGCTAATACACTCGGCGCACAAAGCCAGTTCTATTGTCAAAATGAAATCTATTCCTTTACAAACACAACGAAACAAGTTCATTTAATTTTAAGTTATTTATTTTCGTATTATACTGCTAATACGAAACATTGTGTATTATACAGCTAATATACAATCCATTTACGCACGCAACGTAACAAGCTAATTTAATTTATCGTATCATACTGCTGATACGCAACCAATTTTTGTCCACGTAATTTCTAAATACAAAAAGCAAAATGCCAGATAGAGCTCAACCAGAGCCAGTTCAACCAGTGCCACCGGCACCAACCGAACAACAACAACAACAACAACAACAACAACAACAACAACAACAACAACTACAACAACTACAACAGCAACAACTACAACAACAACAACCTCAACCAGAGCAAATTGAGCCTTACAAGCTCTCTGAGATATTTTCGTTGATACCCGAATTCGATGGCAATGCCATTAATTTACAAACATTCTTAAATTTATGCCATTGTGCACAAAGTATGGCCATTAACGACCAGAAAATTTTATTAACAGTCCACATCAAAAATAAATTAAAAGGCAAAGCTGCCGAATTAATTAACTCACCCCGGCACATGGCCAGAAATAAAAGCACTACTGGAAACCCACTTTGGGGACTCCAGAGATTTAACGGCCCTAATTCAGGACCTGCAGCGCATTCACCAATTGCCAGGTGAATCCGCCCTTACATTTGTTTCGCGTTTACAAACGCACAATGCGAAAATGCACGCTGCAGTGCAAAAGCAAACTCTCACGACAACGTAAAGAGCTGCACAATCAGATCTCATCGAAACGATGACACTTAATAATTTACTAACGGGCTTAGAACCAAACTTAGGCCGCATCATTCGTGCTAGCAATCCTCCTAGTATATTAAAAGCCGTTAGCAGAATCCGTAGAGAGCTACAACTTTCCTACTTCGAATCACAGAAATTCCCAAAAAATAACCAAGTAAAAAATACAATGCCTCCTCAACAAAAACGACCACAAGGTCCCAATTTCCAACAAAAATTTTGTTCATTTTGTAAAAGAAACGGACATGTAATAAGCGAATGCCGCACAAGGCAACAATCGCAAACGATGCCAACAACGTCACAGAACTTTCAAAGACCAAATTATCAAGGAAACCCAAATTTCCACAATTTTTCTCAAACCAATCAATTTAATCACAGGACATTTTCTCAAAATAATCAATCTAGTCAACCACAACAAAACAGGCCCTCAGCCATAAGACCGAACCCGAATTTCAATCAACAAAGACCCTCTGCTATTCAACCAAACCCAAATTTCAACCGTTTTAATCAACAAAAAACGCATCATTTAAATTACGAACCTTATGAAAACCAATGCGATTTTAATCAATACAGTGACTATTCTTCTGATTACCAAACTGCAGAAGATACTTACGAAAATTATAACTTTGAGACTAACCAAAATCTCCAAGAGAATTATACAGCTAATTCTCAATACGAACAGTACGAGGATTATACTGCTAATCCTCAGGATTTTCGATTAGATACGGAGTACCCCACGGATACTCCAACACAACAAACAGAACGATTCGAACCAATTGCGGAACTAGAAACTCAAATACAAACTATGAACCTCAACGACAGTTTCGACCCAATGCTGAATTTCCCAGAACAAACTTTCATGTAAATACGCTTTCCCATACCCTACTAACTGTAAACTCAAAAAATCTCTATTATATGAAGGATGCAACTGGTAAATTTAAAATTCTAATTGACACAGGCGCAGGTATATCAATTTTTAAACCTAAAACAACTGAAAATTACAGACGTAGATCTCCTGAAAATGTAATTATACAGGGTATTACCGATCAAAAAATTTATATCAACGAATCTGTTCTCATTCCCTTTTCAAATGAGTCACACAAAGTTTATATCTATAATCTAGATATAGATTTCGATGGATTATTAGGCGCAGACTTCCTAGAATATTACGAATGCAAAGTAGACTTTAAAAATAAACAACTAGTCACAAATTTCAAAACCGTACCACTATTTAAAGTTACGGAAGAAACTACAGTAAATTTACCTTTACAACCAACTATTAATTCTGATACAAAAAATTCGAATTTAAGCAACATCAAAAATTTAATTTCTATTGAACCTCGCATGGAAAAAATCTGTAAACTAAAATGTAACCTGCGAAATACCGAGGCTATACTGTTAGCCCAGGAAAATGAGAAAGTACGCCTACCAAATGCAATTGTCAAAATCGATCACAATGGAGAATTTTTAACTTCAATAATAAATGCAAACGCGATCCCAAAAACCATAAACTTTTCAAACCTTAACCTTGAACCAGTACAAAAATTCAAATCAATTTTTAATTTAAATACTCAAAATTCCGACAAACATCCACAGATAGACAGATCCTTCGAAATTAGGAACGAATTGCGCTTGGATCATCTAAACGAAGAAGAGGCCGAAATAGTAACGCAGCTTTGTTTAGACTTTCAAGATATATTCTATTTGGAAGGAGACAATTTAACTTTTATTAACGAAATTAAGCATTCCATTGATAAGAACGATTCAAAACCGGTTTTCACAAAGTCATATCGCTACCCTCATATCCATAAAGAGGAAGTCAAAACACAAGTCTCTAATATGCTTGATCAAGGCATCATTAGACCTTCGATTTCTCCCTAGTCCTCTCCGGTCTGGGTTGTACCTAAAAAACTCGACGCCTCCGGTAAACAAAAATGGCGAGTTGTAGTGGACTACAGAAAACTCAACGAACTGACTATTGACGATAAATACCCGCTACCCAATATTTCCGACCTCCTCGATCAATTAGGTAAATGTCAATATTTTACAACTTTAGACTTAGCCTCCGGATTTCACCAAATCGAGATTGATGCGAAAGACATTCAAAAAACTGCTTTCACAGTTGAAAATGGTCATTTTGAATTCGTAAGAATGCCTTTTGGACTTAAGAATGCTCCATCAACATTTCAAAGAGTGATGGATAACATTTTATTAGGTATCCAAAATGAACGATGTCTCGTCTACATGGACGATATTATTGTTTACTCCCCTACTATTCACGAGCATATTTCTCGATTAACAGAAGTTTTCAAAAGATTACAGAAAGCCAATCTCAAAATTCAACCCGACAAATGCGAGTTTCTCCGCAAAGAAGTCGCTTATTTAGGACATCTCATTACAAAAGACGGCGTAAAACCGAATCCTTCGAAAGTTGACGCTATTCTAAATTTCCCTCAACCAAAAAATCAAAAAGAAATTAAATCATTTCTAGGCTTAGCCGGATATTATAGGCGCTTTATCCCTAATTTCTCCAAGATTACCAAGCCCTTAACAAAACTCTTACAGAAAGACATACCATTTCTCTTCGACAATGATTGTATAAAATCTTTTCAAGATTTGAAACAAACATTAACGACAACTCCGATATTAATCTACCCTAATTTTGATGAACCTTTCGTTCTAACCACTGATGCGAGCGCATTTGCCGTCGGCTCAGTGCTGAGCCAGGGGCCTATTGGCAAAGATTTACCCATTGCCTATGCTTCTAGAACCTTGTGCAGTGCAGAAACTAAGTATTCAACGATTGAACGCGAGCCTTTATCGATAGTATGGAGTGTAAAGCACTTTAGACCATATCTGTACGGTAGAAAGTTCAAGCTTGTAACCGACCACAGACCACTCACCTGGCTATTCTCTATAAAAGATCCAGGAAGTAGACTTGCCCGTTGGCGACTCAAATTAGAAGAGTACGACTACGAAATAATTTATAAACCTGGTAAAATCAATAAGAACGCGGACGCACTTTCCAGAATCAAAATTAATCATTTTTCCAAATGTTCCAAATTCCATTCAAAGGTTCTAGCCACGAACGACGAAGAGTCAGACGACGACGAAAACCCAGACGATAACAATGAAATCACTAACGAGCAAATTTCCCGAGAATTTGAAACTTTCACCAACCTATATAAAACAACATCTCTAATAGACTATTCAAAAATCAAAGCCTCAAACAAACAACTCCTGTACCGATAACATAAGGATATTATAACTTTCTTCCAACAAAATAACTTACAAGACCTACATCACAAAATTATCGAGGACATATTCGAAGAAAACCCCGAATTTCATAACGATAAAATCAATATTGTATCGAGCAAAACAGTCAGACATAGGAGATATTTTATCCTCTACCTTTTGATATCGAATCTGTAATTGAACATCTATTTTTGGTATTATTTAAAAATCAAGATGTCCTAGATCTCTCTAAGACATACTTTGTCGAAAATAATTTAGACCTCCCCATACTTGAAATCCTATCATTCATTTTTGCGGAAAAAGACTTAAAAGTAGTAATTTGTCAAGATATCGTCAGAACTGCCGACGAAGATGAAATTCCAATTATATTGGAGCAAAATCATTTTGGTAAAAATAATCTACACCGCGGAATAAATGAAACGATTCGAAGAATTAGAGAAAAATACACTTGGCAAGGTCTAACCAAAGACGTTGAAAATTTTATAAAAAATGGCGAAACTTGCTAAAAGACTAAAGTATGCCGGAAAAACCTTAATAACCCTCTAGTAGTCACAGAAACCCCAAGAACACCATTCGAAAGAATCAATATCGATTTATTTGAATTCCCTACTCGAAATTACGCCTTAACCATTCGCGACGAATTAACTAAATTCACGCAAGCATATGCAGTCCCGGATAAATCCGCAAAATCTGTCGTAAACACTTTGTTGTTATATTTCCAACATTATGGTACCCCATTAAAAATCCATTGCGATTACGGTGGCGAATTTGACAACCGCTTGCTCAAAGATCTCTGCACCCTCTACGACATAAAATTAACTTATTCAAGCGTAGGACACCCCCAATCGAACGGATCCATAGAAAGATTTCATGCTACTCTAGCGGAAATGATAAGAATTCATAAAACTGAAAATCCGAACGAACATCCTTTCACAATTTTACCATATGCAGTAATATGCTACAACAATTCAGTAAATAAAACACACGGTTTCACCCCATACGAACTTGTATTTGGGCATACGTCCAACAGACCACCTGAAACTTTATATAACCAAAAAGAGTTAATAACCAAATACGTTAGGGATTTAAACAACAGAATATCCCACTACTATAAAATAGCCCGTAGTCGAACGCAAGCTCAAAAGGAGAAAGCGAAAGTTCGCTTCGATAGAAATGTTCCCCAAAAACGACCCGAATACCAAATAGGTGACTTGGTTTACGTAAAAGAATCACAGATCAAAAACAAATTGCAAAACAAATTTAACGGTCCTTTTAAAATAAAAGAAATTTTCCAAAATTCTGCTACCCTATTAAATCTCGAAACAAAACAAGAAACTAAAGTCAATTTTGATAGAATGAAACCATATACTGAAAATTAAATTTATTTTCAGGTTTCTCCTGCTGTTCGGATCAGCACTCTGTCAATATAAAATTACCCCCATCAATAACACTGTTGGTGTATACTACCACCAAGACACGGACATCGTGGTGACAAATGACAAATGGACTCTGCTAGTGCATAAAAACATTTCATCCCTCAAAATAGCTTTTGACAAAAATCAAAATATTTTAGACAGAATCTTGTACACTCTCAATAATGACGATAATAAGTCAATTATTTTTACGAGTGAAATTAAAACAGACTTTAACCTTTTGACACAAATATCCAACTATAAAAACAAAATTTGACGAAATCTTTTCAGACACAAAAAGATATAAACGAGGAATACTTAACGCTATCGGTACAATATTCAAATCCATAACTGGAAACTTAAATGCTGAAGATGGCCAGTACTATACTAATTGTATAAATAAACTAAATAACGACGAACATCAATTGGAAAACTTAATCAAAAATCAAATTTCAGTTACAACTTCTGTTATTAAAAACTTCAACTCGACTATACAAAAATTACAAATTGACGAGGAAACGTTCAAACAAAGATCTCGAAGAAATCGAACACACAATTCAAACCATGACTCAAGCTATCGAGGCTGCTCACATAAAACTAAAATTCATATACATTTCCGAACAACTAATGGCAAGCTATTTGTATATCGAAGATAATTTGAACGACATTTTGAATTCAGTAACATTTGCCAGATTAGGAATCATTCACACTTCAATCATAACCCCTAATCATTTGGTAACAGCATTACAAGAAATCTCACAGAGCTTACGAAGGAACAATTTGCCTCTCCCCCATTAAATTATCGGCAGTTGCTAAGTATTTGGATATTATTGAATTACAAGCGTTTCAAATGGATTCTAACTTAGTATTTGTTTTAACAATACCACTTGTTGAACCCCAAAATTATAACACCTATCGCCTATATCCTATCCCGATACTTGATAACAGAACTGGTCTGCATCACATTTTATCTATTTCACAAAAGTATATCGCGAGAGACGATGATTCTTTAATGTACATACCTATACAAAATTTGAAAGAATGCAAACCTCTTTATTTTGGAACCAAACTATGTTCGAACCTGTTTGCCTATCCTATCGACCAAAATGCCTGCCATATGTGAAGCCAGAATACTAAAACCGTTGCCGAAACTTCCAGAGAACTGTCAAACTTCCTTCATTATTAGTCAGGGATACAACGTACAAGAACTTGAAGACAACACATGGCTAGTAATTAATTCCGAACCACTTCACATCACCATCAACTGTCCAAAGAGAGAATCCACGACAGAGTTAATCAACAAAAATTCCATCATCAAACTACAACCAGGATGTTACGCCTATGCAGGCATTACTCGAATACAAGCCAGTGCCAAAGACTTCTCCGAAATTAAGGACAATTCACATCCTATCCAAATTCCTTTTGAATGCTGTAATCACATGCCCGACAAAATCGAAATTCCAAAATTAAAACCACTCAAATTAAATAATCTCGACGTAGAAGATCTAGATATTGCAAAAACCAAATTGGACCAATATTCCAAAGACCTGGATGACCTCATAAATGAGCCTTTTGTGACCAAACACGTATCTTGGTTCACGTATTTCATAATCACTCTCATCATCCTGTTAGTTGTACTTTACATAACTTGTAAATGCAGAAGAAGAAGATGTAGAGCATTGCGAATCCAACCCTCAATTGACAACCCTCCTTCACCTCCTTCAGAGCGAAGCAGAGTTTTTACCAAATTCCCTAGATTGATCCCTCCAAGAAAGCGACCCGGTATTAAACCTCAAGAAGAAGAGGACATCGAGTTAACATAGACTTTCATATGTGGAGTTTTACCCTTGTATATTAATTTAGACCATTGTATTTTATTCTTATCACATTTATGTAATGTACTACTCGCTTATTATTATCATCATTTACCAATTTTAACTTTTATGTATTTTATTATTTTGCTTTGTATTCATTCAACATTGTTTCAATTTATTTTGCATTATATTCATTTAACGTTTCTAACAATTTTCAAAAGTTGCTGCATAACATCAACTTTTTTATTAAGGGGGAAGTTGTTATATAAAATTATATGCTTATTACCAAGACTTAGCCATAACAAACCTTCACAGGTATATCATATTACACGATAACGACTTCTCTTATTAATCGCTTATCTTAGAGATATTATGTTTCACCTTTGTTTCTCACATTTTATGATGACTGTCGAATTGCATTTCCTTTGTTCTATATTTTGCTTACTCAGGTTCTGAATGTTATAAATACGACTAGACATGCTTTGTAAAGTCAGTTATTAAACTCACTTAGAATGAAACACTTCTAATTATTATTATATTCCTTCTCCAAGGGCCAACGTTGGCTCCATTTAAGTAAATAAATCTTTTTAAAAAGTCACTCATGTAAACTGTGATCTAACATATATGTATATTCAACAACTTGATAGTGACCTTACGCTACGTAACTTATACACTTTTTATCTCTTTTATTTTATCTACCTACCGTATGTTCAAAATAGCATATCCCAGCACTTTTTTAATATTGATACTACACAATTGGATTTTTAAAGTTAGATATATGAATAAAGTTCCTTATAAGTTATACAGAAAAATATATTTCTTTAGAAAATTACCGAAGTTGACACCAAGTTTTATTTTTAAGTCAGTTTTGTTTTTAAGCCGAGTAGTTTTATATTTTGAATGAAAATTTTTTTGTAAAAAAATGGTTATATTTAAAATATAAAATTATCTAACTTTCTAAAAATGTTCAGAGGTATTCTACTTAACAATAAAAGTTGATGTCTCCTCCAGTTATTTCCTAAAGAATATCATTTTTTCTGGACAATTCATGAGGAATTTATATTCATATATTTAACTCCAAGAATCCAGTTCTCTAGTATCAATATTTAAAAAGTACTATAGGGTGCTATTTTGAATATTATGGTAGGTATATAAAACAAATACATGCTACATCAAAAAGAGATAAAAAGTATATAATGCAAGATATGGTTGTCTGATTTGTCAACATATATTAGCTTAGGGAAGATTCTCAAATTGAATGACAGTTTAAACTAAGTTAATTAGTATCAACAAAGTTTCAATTCCATCTTAATCTGCATATCCCGGTAGGTAAACCAGGCATTAGGCATTGTCCATGACGTTGTCATCTATATGTTCTTTAGAAAGCAGCTATACGATATTTTTTCTTCTCCAATGATGTATACCCACCTACCTACTTTGCCTTGCATTCCTAGTAAAGCTCAAATTTCATTAAATTTATTTATTAACTGTTGATTTAGGAGAGATTAATACTAGTGTCTTTTGTGTAACTGATCTATATTCAAGTTAACTAAGTATCTACAATAAGTTTAAGCATTTCTCGAGTCGTTTCTGATTGTACTCGTTCTTTGGTCAGCCTTCGTCACTCTGACATTTGCTACTTGAACATCAGTTACACAACCTGTGAAAATAATTGAAATATTAGTCTATTTCATATACGGGGAGCACCATTTAAAACTCCCCTGGCTTGTAATTTTCTTATTTTTAAGGCACATCAAATTGTAGATATTTTTAAAGCATTTAAAAAAATTTTTTTTTAAAAAAATTGTTAAGGAAGAAATCTTAATATCCATGAATATTTTTTCACCCTGTACATGAACTGCGTTAATGTTTTCTTATAAAGGTTTTAATTAGCTTCAATTTATATTATTACGTCATATTCGAAATTCTTTTTGGTTTTAGAGAAAGGAATTAAAAACACTCCAAACTGATTATTTTTTTAATTACTTTGAAAGGAATGTAAATAATAATTTTATGCTTTATCTGTAAAAGACATATCACAAACAATATTCAGCGTAATAAAACAGTAACAAAAAATAAAAAAAATATTTTTAAAAACTAACATTAAAATGTACACAAATTCATTCTGGATTTTCGAGGAGTTACTTCGGTGACTTGAGAAGCGGTTAATAAAACATTTTCTTTTTTTTTATTACATTCACTGAGAGCCATTTGATATAAGAAAATGTGCGGGGTCCTTTACCAAGATGATTTAATTCTACCAGAAGCATATTTTTAATAATGACAAATCTTAATTGTCTTAATTTATTGCAACAAAATTAACCATAAAGGTTCAGACAATTCTAGTTTTCTTCGTAGTTTTATAATGATCAAATTAATTTTTTTAATGGCGATACAAGCAATATCATTAATCACAAGACAACAACAAAAAAAAAGTGCTGCGCTTTTGATCAGAACCATCTAATACTGTTTTTTAACATGTTGAAACCGATTCTGATATTAAAAAAAAAATTATCAGTTTTTGGTTACCACCCCTTTTATCCCCTAAACAGGGGCAATGGTTTTGACCCAAGGTTCTGATCTAATTTTTCTGAAGTATTTTGACGTGCTGAAGCCAATTTTGGACAAAAGAAAAATTGCAGGAAAATATTAGCGTACACATACAAAACCTTGAAATATATGTACAATACAATAACGAACACAAAGTAGGTGCTATAAGATGTCGGTAAACAATAACCATATACCTATGCATAGTACTTCGCAAAAGCTTTTGATCACTATTAAGATCTGGGTTTCCTTGAATTACAACTTCTTATGCTGGATTCAGTTGAACTTAATAATGTGGGAACAGCACCAACATACAGCTTTTGTGTAACAAAATCCAAGTAATGATATACCTAATTGTCTGTCGAGAATAACGATTGCCCGTGAAATAATTCTAACCTATAAAAAGATTACGTTTCATTTAAATAAATATCTTTATGAAAACGGTACAACACAAAATTACTTTTGGATCATTCACTGGAAAATGGTGCACCAACATAGGTATGTACACCAAATTCGCAAACAAGAGGGCATGTTTATGTTTGCACCTAACCTCTACACTAATAAAACGTTCATATAAAATAATATTTAAAAAAGTCACAACGCTTTATGGTTAACAGTTCTACATCAAAGTTATTAAAAGACATCATCCACAATTTTTCACAAAAATTATCAAAAAACACAAACGTTAGATTTTACATCATTTTACACTGGCGTACTGCGTGAGCGTGACACTGACGCGTTCCATGACTTCGATGTCGTAAAATGAAGTAGGTAAACATTTTTAAGTTAAATTATGTAGCAAATATGTAAACTTGTGTATAAGTAATTAAGTTAATATGTTGATGACTTAAATATGATATTATTTTCCGTATATGCTATGTAGAATTATGTAAAATATTTTAGATAAAAATGTTCTATTAATCTTACCTCTCAGAGAGGTAAAGTTACATTAATGTTTACTGCGAAGGTATTACATCGAATATTTTTGTGGCTTTTTATGGGATCTGAAGAGTAATGAAATTGAAAAGATATACTGAGGAGTTCCTAGCAGACATTTTATACATTTTTATAAGGATATATTTGTACATATTTTTATAAGACTTCATGGGTATGTCAGTTTAGTTCATATAAGAATTTAATGGAAACGTGTAAGGATGCATGTTAAAAAGTGTGAATAAGGTATTATCGAATTCTTTTGTGAGTTTTTTTGGAATCTGAAGAGTAATGAAATTGAAAAGATATACCACTCAGATAGCACAAGACGTCTTTAAGACGTTCATATTAAGTCTTATTTAGGTCTGAATTTCTTATTCCTTATAAAGATGTCTTGAAGACGTCTTTCCTTAGACGTCTTTATGATGTCTGATTTCTACATCTTAAAGACGTTTTAAAGACGTCGTAATTACGATGTCAATGTTAGTATTGCCCAATAGAAGCAAAAAAATGTTAACAAAACTGTTTTTTCAATTTTACGATGTTTTTCTTTATATTTGACAGATATTTCTGTAACATGTGCAGTGTATTTTGTTTGTGTATTTGTAGTAATTTGTCATTAATAATTTAATTTTAATTTTTTTTTTTAAATTATTCATGACATTATTAAATATAAGTGAAAGATTAATGATAACATAATAAATAACAGCCGAATTGTCCAGTAAAATCTAGTCGTTGCATTTGCTAACTATAGAGTCTTTAAGAGAACAAATTACAACCGCTCAGTGGCCGCGGAGTTAAAGTGTTCACTTACCACCTTTAAAAACAGTGCGCGTGTGTTTGTGCGCGCGCCCCTAACTACAGTTTTTTAATTTAGCTTTAATTAGTTATAAGTGTTTTTAAACTTCCTTTAGTTATAAATATTCAAATTGTTAGGTTTAAGTCTTTTTTTGTTCCTAGACAGGAGCCCTAACCCTTCCACTAATTGTAGTTCAAGCCCGAGTCGAACCCGCTCCATCTGACTGCACATTCACCACGACGCTGCGCGGCGTGGTTGTGCGGTCGGCTCTGAACCGGGATCCGACTCTGGCGCATATTTGTAAACAACTGTGAATAAATACTTTTTGAATTGAATTGAAATTGTTCACTTACGAGTCAATAGGTCTACGGTTCGATCCCTACTGATTCCGTTTTTTTTTTTCGTTAAAATAATTCCAAAAAAGTTTAAGTTGGTTTTTATAGAGGTTGCTTATAAAACCAATATGCAAATGTATTTTTTTCAATTTTAGTTCTCTTTTAGACCAACAATGAACCCTGAAAAGCCGTCTGTAAGACGTCGCGATTTGTAACATAAGGCCTAAATAAGACGTCTTTTAGACGTCTGTAAGGCGTACACGGACGTCTTTAAGACATTTAAGACATCGTGAATGTCTAAGGAAGACGTCTTTAAGACTTCTTAAAGACGTCTCTGTGCTATCTGGGAGTCAGCTAGCAACACCCTGGAAGTAGGTTATTGTATACCACGTGTTGATCCAGATGTTTTAGTTTGCTCGAATATATTACTACTAGGAAAAGTAAACTTAGTGGAGGCAATTCGTGTAACTATCAAAATGAGGACGGAACTTGTACCTCTTGATTGTAAACATTTTTTGTTAAGGATGGCTCAGCGAGGCTATAAGTAAAATAGTGTTCTGTAGTTAAATTAAACTATAGAAATAAGAGGAAAGTTATTAGCAAAAATATTTTAGATACGTAATAAACTACAAAATGATGTTAATGTTAAAGAATTTTGTTTAATCTAATTCACAAGTTCAAATACGTGTTAATTCTTGATAAAGCTCGTAAAAATATGAGTGAGGGCTCATTGGATTCGGAATGACGTCTAGAAAAATATGCAAAAGTTTCAAACCCGCACATAAACAATTGCAAAAGTTATAGACAAATTAAGATTGAAAAAATAACGAGTTTCGTTTTTTTGCAAGTAACTCGAAAACTATTAATACTTAAGAAATTTAAAAAGAGGAAGAAATTTCCAATAAAAAAGTCTCGACTTCCGGAACTCTATCTCTATTATTATTAACTTTAATTTAATGTTGAAAATGGTGCTCCGCGCGACGAACGCTAAACCGTTACGATACTCTGAAACCGGCCGTAAGAAGTAAAACAATTTTTTTATGTTATCAAATATTAATATAATTTTTTTTAAAAATTATGTTACTATTTAGACCCTTAAAGGAACAAAATCCCGTTGGAAAATTTTTTTTACCGATTTTTCATAAAATTAACAATTTTTTTTTTAGAGTTTACGTTTATATTTCAAGTCGGATAATTGTTAAACAAAAGCCACTAAAATTATTTCGCTTCGTGTGGACCTTATGTCAACTATGCTTTATGAGATTATGACATTCCAATGTTTTTAATTATTATAGTCTATTAGTTATTAATTATTTAAGCTAACAAAAAACTAAGAAATGAAATAGAGAGGTTGAAATTTTTTTTTGAATAATTTTAGAATTATTGACACTGTTTTTATATTCAAAAATACTATAAAATTATATAAACTTTAAATTTTTAGTGCTATTTGTTTAAACAAATTTTATAAAGAATTAGATAAATTACGTAGGTACTTTTGAAAAAAATTTTTCTTAAAACATTTTTTAATTGTTTTTTTCCGGTTTTCATTATTTGAACAAATTATTAAGAAAAAAATTTATTCTTAAAGTTTTTGATTTGCAATTCTCTACAAGGTGGAATTTCTTTTTGTTGTTAACTTATTTGTTTATTTAATAAATAATTTCTAATTAACAATCGCCGAATGTGTTTATATTTTTTTAGATAGAAAAAAAAATAACCAAAACAACCGCATACATAAACATGTCAAAAAAATTTTTAATATTTAAAATTTAAAATTCTATTAGAAATATTAATTTTTTGTGTTGTATACCGTTGTTTTTTTTTAATTTTTTTCTGTTTAAAGAAACTTAAACACATTTGGTTATAATGTTTGTTAATAACAAATTGTTTATTAAATAAACAAATAAATTAACAACAAAAAAAAATTTTTCCACCTTGTAGAGAATTGCAAATAATAGGTTTTAAGACTAAAATTTTACTTAATAATTTGTTTAAATAATGAAAAAATGAAAAAAAAAGTTTATAAACAACTAAAAAATTTTTAGAGAATATTATTTAGGTATTATGCTAATTAGTTTTCCAATAATGAGTGTTTTAAAGTGTTTTCCTAAGTAGTATATTAGCGTGGCCCGATTGAGGCACCAATATACAGAAAGTAGATAATTTCATATTAAATAAAAAAGTGTGAATGATTAAATTTGAATAAATGATTTAAGTATTTTCAATATATTTTTTTCCTTTAAAATGCTAAGAATCCTATCATGTAATTCAATAATTCGTCAGTATTAGCTAGAAGAGTAGTTGTTTTGATTGATTCTCCAATAATGAGTGTTTTAAAGTATTTACCTGACTAGTATATTAGCGTGCCCAGATTAGGGCAACAATATACAGAAAGTAGGTATTTTCATAATAAAAAGTGTGTAAGTTGTGATTTGCATAATACCTAAATAATATTCTCTAATCATGATAAAAGCAAATAAATAAAAAATAATTAATTATAAAAAATTTTTGTTTAATTCATAAAATTTTATAACAAATAAAATGACAAAAAATGTTTTTCAAAAATACGTAATTTATCTATTTGTTTATAAAATTTGTTTAAACAAATAACACTAAAAATTTAAAGTTTATGTAATCTTACAGTATTTTTGAATATAAAAACAGCAATAATAATTAAAATTAATAAAAAAAAAATTCAACCTTCCTTTTTCATTTTTTAGTTTTTTGTTAGCTTAAATAATTAATAACTAATAGACTATAATAATTAAAAATATCGCAATGTCATAATCTCGTACAGTATATTTGATATAAGGTCTAAAGGAAACGAAATAATTTTAGTTGCTTAACAATTATCCGACTTGAAATATAAACGTAAACTCTAAAAAAAATTGTTAATTAACAATAGGCTCATGTTATGAAAAATCTGGATTTTTTTTCCCTTTAAATGTCTAAATAATACCATAATTTATAGTTTTCGAGTTATTTGCAAAAAACGAAACTCGTTATTTTTTCGATTTTAATTTGTTTATAACTATTGCAATTGTTTATGTGCGGGTTTGAAATTTTTGCGCTTTTTCTAGACGTCATGCGTCATTCCGAAAACGTTGAAAAATTAATGTAACTGTTCTTTTTTTCAATCGGGACTACCCACATGATAAAAGTCAAAGTCACTGGAAAGCGAAAAAAAAAAATAACTGAATGTAAATATTGTTCGCCAGTTTACTGAAGTTATTATATAACTGTTAAACATTCTATATGACATTCTGCAGTTTGTTGAAAATAAGTTGATTTTTCTAGATATAATTGCTATATTTGTAATCTCCTGATGATGCCAGCTTGGTAGGCGAAGAGCTTCTAGCTACATTATGCAGAATTTTTGTTATTGTCAAATCTTATCAAGAGTTACAACAGTTTATATTTGCATTTTTTTCTTAAGATGTCTTAACTGTTGTATTTGGAGATTGGACTTTTTTTTAATAACAACGTGGCTCTTCCTCTAGCTAACTTTAACTTTTTGTCCAAATTTAAATACGATCGGACTCTTGGTCCTTCAGTTATCGTGCTTACAAAGCACATGGTGTTTTCGTGAATAGTCCAATAAATCACTCAAAAGTCCCAAATGTCAAAAGAACTGTTGGCAATGGTAAAGCTGGTAGAGCGTGAAAAAATTATTTTATAATTCGTTAAAATTAATAACCAAAACATTAGAATATGAGAAATACATAATATTGCGTATTACAACAAATTACCCGATCAGTTGGAAATTTAAAATAACATGAAATAGCCCAGTGCAATTAGGTTTATACCTCAGAACCCAGCTATAGTGAATGGATTTGAACGATTTTTTTTTATTGGATTTCTAATGCCATAAACTAAAAAGTTTACCCATTGAAAATTACCGCAATTTCGAAAATCCGTAAATAAAAAAAAAAAAAATTTGAAATCTCAACGAAAAAAAAATTATCGGAATTTTTAAGTATTTATTTTAAGAAAATGATGATTGTTATAGTTTTCTAGGTTGTGCATAAAGAATTTGTAAAAAAAGGAAACTTCTTAAAATTAATTTGAAGATGGCAGAAGCTCCAAAAAGCGAAATAAATGAAGGAAACGTTAAATAATACAGATACATCATTTTTTTATAGAAAATAATTTATTGACAACTTATACTAAATAATAAGTATTATAAATTTTAATGATATAAATAATTATAAATTTTTATTACAAGGATAATCATGTAAACTAATTGTCTCCGAAGTTTTCGATTTCATTCATTAATATCTAAAAATAAATTAACTACTGGTCCTGATGGAATTCCATCTTTTCTACTAAGAGACTGCGCAATTATCTTCGCGCTACCGCTGACTACTATCTTTAATCTAGCTCTTAAAACAGAAACATTTCCTCAAACTTGGTGTAGGCCAAAACTTTGCCCTATATTCAAAAAAGTTGATAAGAATCAGAGCTGGGTAAAGTACTCTGGTAAAGTGCTTTGAAGTAGTACTTGAAGTACTTTTAGGGCTTCAAGCACTGTGCTTCAATTACTTTTAAAAGAGAGTACTTGGTACTTGATATTTGAATTATTTTGCTTAAGTACAGAGGGCTTCAATTACTTTCGAAAGTTCTTCAATTACTTTTAAAGTAATTGAAGTTCTTTTTAGTACTTCAATTACTTTAGACAGTAATTGACATCCTTTTGAAGTGCTTGAAGTATTTCTAAAGTATGTGCAAGCTCTTTTTAAAATTCATTCAAGGCCCTTCCAGACAAGTCTCATCATGAGTTGTCAGTAACTAATAAAAATAACAAAGTCGCCTGTATTCACTGTTCAGTGTTTAGTTATCTATAATTAGTGATTACTATTATTCCTGTTGTGTATGTGAAATAAAGAATAGGTTAAGTCTTAGTTTTAGAATAATTGAGGAGTGATGAGATGAGATAGTTAATTTATTTTCGCCTTAATATATTGCAATAATTGAATTTGAAGCAACATTTTTTAAACTGTAGGTTTTAAAGGTACTTTTAATTGGCTCTAACGAAATAATTATTTTATGTTTAACCATGTTTTGTAATTTTATTTTTTTTTAATTCGTTTAGCGCTTGTATTTTTGCAATTATTTTTACAAAACTTAAAAGTTTTAACATGTTTAAAAAGTAGGTACGTACAAAAAATAATTAAAAAAATAAATATCCCCTTATGTTAATTGGAAGCCGATACCGTCATACTTTTTGCATTAAATTGAAACAAAATTAATGGCATAATTATTATGAGCCCGCTTTTCGCTGTTTAAACAAATATTTGTCGTGAAATTTTCTGTGGTTGTTAACATCCATAAAGAGTGTGTTTCTTCAAAATTTTATGTAAACGGATAGATTATTATTAAAGCAATATTAAATTATTTAAAATAAGCTATACCGGATGCCTCAGGCTAGTGGTTCCCCCCTATATTTCCTTTATTTTTTAACTTATCCATTTGAAATTTTCGGTGCATAAACTACCTGTAAAAATGGATTTTTGGACATAAAAACAGTATGAGGCCATTTCCGGTTTACCTGGAAGTGACCGCAACTTTCGATTTTTAAATAGAACACCCTGTATATTTTTACATATTTGGATTCAAGACAACATTCTGAGTATACCATGAGATTTTCGCAAATTTTTGGGTCGATGTTCAGTTTTTTAAATTATTTTGAAACACTCGTCTAGAGTGCTTTGGAATACCAAAATTTGTTTTATGGCAGGTAAAGTCCAAGGGAAAAGTATAATTTTTCGTTTAACTTCATTAATAACTATTTGCGAAGCCTCCTAGATTGAACAAAACACTTTTTTATCGAAAACTTTTTTTTTCAAATGGGAAGGTGGTGGCTCATAGTATTCAATAAATTATCGATTTTTTTCTGAATTCATTGATACTCATTTCAAATCTATGCTATTTGTTCTTCCATTTTATTAAAATTATTTAAAAATAAAAAATCACTTTCAAAATATTTTTTATTGATCCTCATAGCACACTAGTAATTATATTGAAAGTGATTTTTTGTTTTTAAATAAATTCAATAAAATAGAAAAATAAAGTGCATAGATTTAAAATGAATATCAATAAATTCAGAAAAAAATCTATAATTTATTGAACACTATGAGCCACCACCTTCCCATTCGAAAAAAAAAGTTTTCGATAAAAAAGTGATTTGTGCAATTTTGGAGGCTTTGTAAATAGTTAGTAATGAAATTAAACGAAAAATTATATTTTTCCCTTGGACCTTAACTGCCGTAAAACAAATTTGGTATTCCAAAGCACTCTAGACGAATGTCTTAAAATGCTTAAAAAAACTAATCACCGACTCAAAAATTCGCGAAAATCTCATGGTAAACTCAGAATGTTGCCTTGAATCCAAATATGTAAAAATATACAGGGTGTTCCATTTAAAAATCGAAAGTTGCGGTCATTTCCGGGTAAACCGGAAATGATATCATACCGTTTTTAGAGTCCAAAAATCCATTTTTACAGGTAGTTTCAAGTTTCAAATGGATCAGTTAAAAAATAAAACAAATATAGGAGGGAGCCACTAGTCTGTGGCACACGGTATATTGGCTTGTTCATTTTTTTTTTAAGTTAGTACATATTGTATATCTTAATCTGTTTGAAATTTAGTTGTGAACAAACTCCATTTTATATTTTTGCAATGCGACCAATACGACAGGAGATATTCATAGAAATGCGAGAAAAGACGATATTTTGTAATTTCAATTGGTTGCCAACCTCGCCTTAAGATAAAAATGTATAGTCATACTTTGTTATATGCCAGATTCCAGCAAAAAAGGTCCTCCCTAAACACTATGTATATTATTAATATTATTATGTACCTACATTACTTACTAAAAGTACATAAATAATTTTCTTTTAGAGCGTTTATTTTTCCTGAATTTTTCATGATCGTCATATCATAAAGGTGTGATTGGTGGGACAATAATCTTGCTTTTGTTTTTTAATCTCATATTACCGCTTGACTTTTATATTTCTGAGGGCTTGGTACTTGATGCTTTACTTTTTCAAGTACTGTACTTGGTAATTGAAGTACTTTTGTAAATAAAAGTACTTGGTACTTGATGTTTTAAAGCACTCTGGCTAAGTGCTTGGTACTTGGTGCTTGAAGCACTTTATCAGAGTACTTTACCCAGCTCTGATAAGAATGCAATTGGGAACTATAGAGCGAAACAAAAAATTGTTTGTTTACATTTTTGAATACATATATTCGTAGATAATGATAATATCAACAAGTCATCAGAGCCTTTTCGGGTCGATTTTCATCGAAAGGTGGGCTCTTTAGGTTTCATTTTAAAAAAATTAGGTCCCTAGTACATCCAACATAGAAGTTTAACGCAAAACAGACGACAGCGTTTTCACTGCAAGAGCGTAATTTCTCAAGTAATATTAAATAATTGAATAACCTGGCCCATTTTAGACCACTTTTAATAGAAGGGTTTCTTTAGCTTTAATTTAAAAAAAAAATTAAGTCCCTAGTACATCTAACATAGAAGTTTACTGCGAAATTGTCGTTGACGGCGTTTCCACCGCTAGCGCATTTTTTATGTTAAACAAAAATAAACCAAGCTAAAAACGTACTGTTCGCCTGTTCACTGAACTTTTTATGTAATTGTTACACATTCTATTGGATACTCTTCGCAGTTTTTTGTAAATAATGTTAGTTTTAGACATTTTTAATTTTGTAGTACGAACTTAGTTGGTAAAATACTCAGTGTAAAATAAAGTAAAAATAAAAAGAAAACTATACCATACCCATTTGGATTTCGAACCCGATTCCGAGTCAAAAGCGTAAGAACTACACCACCACCTTACACGTAAAAAAACGTGAATTTTTACATTATAAGACACGAGCTAAAATCATATTTTCACACTCAAAGAAAATGATAGGTAAATTCAACCAAAAAGAGTATATGAAATCGCGCCTATCTAGTTTCATAGTTAAATCAATCAGAAAAGAATAGTCATACACAGAGCTGGGTAAAGTACTCTGATAAAGTGCTTTAAGCACCAAGTACCAAGCACTTAGCCAGAGTGCTTTAAAACATCAAGTACCAAGTACTTTTATTTACAAAAGTACTTCAATTACCAAGTACAGTACTTGAAAAAGTAAAGCATCAAGTACCAAGCCCTCAGAAATATAAAAGTCAAGCGGTAATATGAGATTAAAAAACGAAAGCAAGATTATTGTCCCACCAATCACACCTTTATGATATGACGATCATGAAAAATTCAGGAAAAATAAACGCTCTAAAAGAAAATTATTTATGTACTTTTAGTAAGTAATGTAGGTACATAATAATATTAATAATATACATAGTGTTTAGGGAGGACCTTTTTTGATGGAATCTGGCATATAACAAAGTATGACTATACATTTTTATCTTAAGGCGAGGTTGGCAACCAATTGAAATTACAAAATATCGTCTTTTCTCGCATTTCTATGAATATCTCCTGTCGTATTGGTCGCATTGCAAAAATATAAAATGGAGTTTGTTCACAACTAAATTTCAAACAGATTAAGATATACAATATGTACTAACTTAAAAAAAAAATGAACAAGCCAATATACCGTGTGCCACAGAGTAGTGGCTCCCTCCTATATTTGTTTTATTTTTTAACTGATCCATTTGAAACTTGAAACTACCTGTAAAAATGGATTTTTGGACTCTAAAAACGGTATGATATCATTTCCGGTTTACCCGGAAATGACCGCAACTTTCGATTTTTAAATGGAACACCCTGTATATTTTTACATATTTGGATTCAAGGCAACATTCTGAGTTTACCATGAGATTTTCGCGAATTTTTGAGTCGGTGATTAGTTTTTTTAAGCATTTTAAGACATTCGTCTAGAGTGCTTTTGGAATACCAAATTTGTTTTACGGCAGTTAAGGTCCAAGGGAAAAATATAATTTTTCGTTTAATTTCATTACTAACTATTTACAAAGCCTCCAAAATTGCACAAATCACTTTTTTATCGAAAACTTTTTTTTTCGAATGGGAAGGTGGTGGCTCATAGTGTTCAATAAATTATAGATTTTTTTCTGAATTTATTGATATTCATTTTAAATCTATGCACTTTATTTTTCTATTTTATTGAATTTATTTAAAAACAAAAAATCACTTTCAATATAATTACTAGTGTGCTATGAGGATCAATAAAAAATATTTTGAAAGTGATTTTTTATTTTTAAATAATTTTAATAAAATGGAAGAACAAATAGCATAGATTTGAAATGGGTATCAATGAATTCAGAAAAAAATCGATAATTTATTGAATACTATGAGCCACCACCTTCCCATTTGAAAAAAAAAGTTTTCGATAAAAAAGTGTTTTGTTCAATCTAGGAGGCTTCGCAAATAGTTATTAATGAAGTTAAACGAAAAATTATACTTTTCCCTTGGACTTTACCTGCCATAAAACAAATTTTGGTATTCCAATGCACTCTAGACGAGTGTTTCAAAATAATTTAAAAAACTGAAAATCGACCCAAAAATTCGCGAAAATCTCATGGTATACTCAGAATGTTGTCTTGAATCCAAATATGTAAAAATATACAGGGTGTTCCATTTAAAAATCGAAAGTTGCGGTCACTTCCAGGTAAACCGGAAATGGCCTCATACCGTTTTTATGTCCAAAAATCCATTTTTACAGGTAGTTTATGCACCGAAAATTTCAAATGGATAAGTTAAAAAATAAAGGAAATATAGGGGGGAACCACTAGCCTGAGGCATCCGGTATAGCTTATTTTAAATAATTTAATATTGCTTTAATAATAATCTATCCGTTTACATAAAATTTTGAAGAAACACACTCTTTATGGATGTTAACAACCACAGAAAATTTCACGACAAATATTTGTTTAAACAGCGAAAAGCGGGCTCATAATAATTATGCCATTAATTTTGTTTCAATTTAATGCAAAAAGTATGACGGTATCGGCTTCCAATTAACATAAGGGGATATTTATTTCTTTAATTATTTTTTGTACGTACCTACTTTTTAAACATGTTAAAACTTTTAAGTTTTGTAAAAATAATTGCAAAAATACAAGCGCTAAACGAATAAAAAAAAAAATAAAATTACAAAACATGGTTAAACATAAAATAATTATTTCGTTAGAGCCAATTAAAAGTACCTTTAAAACCTACAGTTTAAAAAATGTTGCTTCAAATTCAATTATTGCAATATATTAAGGCGAAAATAAATTAACTATCTCATCTCATCACTCCTCAATTATTCTAAAACTAAGACTTAACCTATTCTTTATTTCACATACACAACAGGAATAATAGTAATCACTAATTATAGATAACTAAACACTGAACAGTGAATACAGGCGACTTTGTTTTTTTTATTAGTTACTGACAACTCATGATGAGACTTGTCTGGAAGGGCCTTGAATGAATTTTAAAAAGAGCTTGCACATACTTTAGAAATACTTCAAGCACTTCAAAAGGATGTCAATTACTGTCTAAAGTAATTGAAGTACTAAAAAGAACTTCAATTACTTTAAAAGTAATTGAAGAACTTTCGAAAGTAATTGAAGCCCTCTGTACTTAAGCAAAATAATTCAAATATCAAGTACCAAGTACTCTCTTTTAAAAGTAATTGAAGCACAGTGCTTGAAGCCCTAAAAGCACTTTACCAGAGTACTTTACCCAGCTCTGGTCATACAACTTTATTTGTTTTCGTAAACAAATAGTAGTTTAATAATCATATCTTCTTGTAACAAATTAAATAGTACAATGACATTTTTTTATGTTCACTAACCATTTTCAATTTGGTCTACAATTAAATAATAGTTTGTTTTTTGTTCACCAACTAATTTTTAGGTTGATCTACACTTTATTGTATGATGAAGTTTTTTTTTGGTTAGCCAAAATCTCAGTATTGAGACATCAGACCACCCAAACCAAAGATTAGAGATCGTTTATAAGAGATCCATCCAAATATATCGATGATCCGTTTATGTTTATGTTTATGTTTATGTTTATCCCTGAGAGAATTTGAACATTGCAATCATGTTATTAATTTTCTATAAATTCATAAGAGTACAAGATAATGCATGATTGATTATTGTCAGTGATTTGTATGTGGCGTCATCTGGGAATAATTTCTGTAATAGACTACGTGGTAAGCAAGCAAATTTTATGGTAATTCTTTTAGAACTTCTAGAAGACGACAATAATATTGGTTTGTCTACCAAGTACAATAATACAGCGAACTAATACTGGGTTAGAATTACAATTCGATAATAGTTCAAAATAAAATATACTATTATCTAGTTTAATTTGACAGAATTCAACAAAATAATAGTCAGACGAAAAAAATAATAGTCTTATTCATCTATTTTTTAGGTTAATGTTTGTTTTGTTGTACGACAACTTTTTATTAATTAAAATAACAATCACCTCTTGTTTAAAAATACCATCAATATAGTTTAGTTTAACAAAATTAACGATATTGTTAGTTAACCATTTTTTTTTGTTGAATTTACCCATACTATTTCTTTGAGTGCATGGTTGAATATTACATTATGAAATGTATATTTGTAAAATATATAAATATTTAGATTTTAAAACGAAATATCATTTCACCAGATTTCTATTCAATTAAAAAATCAGAAATCAAAAAAAATTTTCAAATTTAAATCATTAGTAACATTTTTATTTACCGATCGATTTTCTTCAAAAACACTAATTTACTGTCCAAATTTCAGTACAATCGGATATTTCTTTCTTGAGTTATCGTGCTTACAAGAAACGTGACGGACGGACAGACGGACAGACGGACATTTTGAAAGTTGTTCAGAATTTGTTCACTAACACAATGATATGAAAATTTTTCGTCTGCGAGCGATATTTACGGTTTTATAAATATGCCGATCAAATGCAATATACTCTTCGTTTTCGTATTTGCGAAGAGTATAATAAAATCTATTAACCTGGCCCTCTTCGGACTGACTTTAATCGAAAGGTGTGCTTCTTTACCTTTAAAGTTAAAAAAGAATTAAGACCCTAGTACATCTAACATAGAAGTTTACCGCGAAATTTCTCGTTGACGGCGTTTCCGCTGCAGCGCATCTGTTATGTTAAACTAAAATAAAATAAGATCTAACCTGGCTCTTTTCGGACTGATTTTAATCGAAAGGTGGGCTCTTTACCTTCAATTAAAAAAAAATAAAAAGTTATTAATAAATTATTTTCTATAAAAAAATCGATGTATTTTTATTATTTAACGTTTCTTTTGTTTATTTCGCTTTTTGGAGCTTCTGTCAAATTAATTTTAAAAAGTTTCATTTTCTTACAAAATCTTTATAAACAACCTAGAAAACTATAACAATCATTATTTTCTTAAAATAAATATTTAAAATTTCCGATAATTTTTTTTTGTTGGATTCCAAAAAATTTTAATTTTTTTTTTATTTACGGATTTTCGAAACTGCGGTAATTCTCAATGGGTAAACTTTTTTTATGGCATTAGAAATCCAATAAAAAAAATTGTTCAAATCCATTCACTATAGCTGGGTTCCGTTCTTTTTTATATATAAGGACTAATTGCACTGCACTAAAAGTCATTGTTTATATGAAATGTTTTAGCGCAGAAAAAGTAATTCTCAATTACGTAAAAATACATACTTTCCGAAAAAAATTGTTTGTAGATGATACAATTATCTTTAATTTTTGTTTTCTTCATTATTTGAATAGATGTTTTTAACTTTATTATTTTATAAAAAAAAAGTGATAGTTATTTGAACATAACTTCAAAAATAAAGCCATAAATGGCATAATTCACCCACTTTTGTTAGATTTATGCACTATTACATTATATTTCTTAAATTATACAGAGGGCAATTTTTGATGGTGCTTATTTTTTTGCAAGGTAATAAATTATCTGAAAGTTTTTTATGTCTATTTTTATTCACAATTTGTTTTTTATTATTATTTGCGATACGAAGACAAAGACTGGGATAATAAGAAAAATAGCAGAAATCTAATATTGCTACATAAATTGTTTAAATTTTTATGAAGCAACCAAAACTGTCAGTCTTGTGTTGACGACTCATCGATTTTGTGCGTCGGCCTTGTCTGTAGGTGGTGTTGACAGAAGAGACTGTAATTAGGGTAAATGAAATTGGTTGGTAAATGAAATCCCATTTGAAAGATAATTGAATAAACTTTATTTTCCAACAAAAATTTCTAATATTTTGTATCCTTATAGATGGATAAAATGTTTTTTTTTACAATAAGGTTGGATTTTTTAGGTTATAAATTATTTTTAAGGAAAATAATGTAGGCATCTATACCATTTAATTAATCATTTAAAAAGCTAAAAAAAAACTTTTAATGAACTTTTTAAACTACTAACGATTAAAATTTAAAGTACTCTTTATTCCCTCTTTGATTGACATCCTTTGTTTATGAATTATTTTTTCTGTTGGAAGACGACCCTGCATATTTATTCTTATAAAAACTATATCAGATTTTTTTCCTGGCAATAGCGACTGATAACTACATATCAAATAATAATGTTTTTTACTTGGCAGTTGTGATATCTGCATGTGAAATAATATCGTCCTGCGTCTCATTTTTTATTACTACTTTTGGGGTAACCACCCTGTATATTTTTCATATTTTTTCCCTTGACAGTTATGTTAACTACATGCAAAATATTACTGTCTTTCGTCACATTTTTTTCTTCGTTGACAATAGCGTCAACTAACAACCAAATATTTTTCTTCTGCGTCAAATGATTTTGTAGATATAGCGCCAACAGACAGACACCAGACCGACAGACAGACTGACTGATGGAATCAAATGGCTTTAATTTTCGTAATTTGCATAGTCTGAAATGCGAAAATCCGAAGAAATCTCGGGGGGTAATTTTTTTACGATTACAATACCCTACTTCCCTTCGGTTAGCGAGGGAAGTAAAAAACGAAATTTAATCCATATGACAATATTTCTAAATTAAAATCTCTAGTTACTACTGTAAAGTAAGGAATTTTAGTTTGAAACCATTTCTCTATTTATTAAATTCTAGAACTAGCTTCAGCGAATTTTTTTAAAGATACCTGTGCGAAGTAATCTCTTTTATCAAACACGTAAAAACATAATCAAATAAGACGTAATTATAGTGTAGATACCGATATCGAAAAATTCGCGGAGTATAGTAATATTCTCAAATCAGTTAAAAAACAAAATGAACAAACAGTTAATAAGTAATCAAAAATTGCCAATCCCTAAAGATTTAATAGTAGATTTTAACATTTCGTAACAAGTGACACTAACCATTTATCAGGTAAAAGACATTTGGCGCGATTTTCTTAGAAAGTGTCCACTTACCCTAACATCCGTCGGTCAGACACTACAATGGGCTTTTATAGTTAGTTATTTTAAATATGTAACTATTTTCTCAATTTGCTGTAATGTACAGTGTAGTGTATTGGAATTACTTGTACCTAACGTTGACAAGTAATGAAGTATCATCGAATGCCAGGTGGCGCTGTGTAGCTGACGGTCGGAGGAGACGGCAGTTGATGTCGGGCAGCGGTGCGAGTGGGTCGGTGATGTGAAACTAAGTGAAGTGTCTTATTCTGACAGTATAAGCGAAGTGAGACATAATCGGGCATATTACATACAGAATTATAAATTTTTCACGTTCTGATTTTTTAGTTATTTAATTAATTTTTAAATATGTTAACATTTTAAATCATATATAGTGAAGTCAAATTACGTAACAAAATAGGTGAATAAGGAATTCTCTCTCTGCAGCGATTTTATTATTTTAATTTGTTGTAGATATAATAAGTGCCACCGAGAAGTTTTTAATTAAATCGGACCAGCGTAAAATTTTAACAATTTATTTTTCAACGCTGAAATTTTCTGCTCTTTTCTTTATTATCTTCGGCCCTAATAATCGTATCGCAAAAATAAAAATAGGAATGCCTATGAAAAAACTTTCTGATAATTTGTTAATTTGTAAGAAAATAAAAACCACCAAAAATTGACTTTTGACAATTTAAAAAGTATAACGAATCCATTTTTACGAAAGTTGGTGGGACTATGCCCTTTATGGAACTAAACCTTCGTGCCAAATTTTAGCATAAAATATTTATTCAAGCGGCTAAAAATAAAAAAGATTTCGAAATTTTAATCGCTTTTTGCTTATGATCATCAATTCGTAGAACATTTAATTTTCAAAATGTAGGTTTTTTACATGTATTTTACAATGGCATTAAAAAAATGTATCATCATTTAGACCATTTTTTTAAAATCTGTTTATAATTTTCAAAATTATAGTTATAAACATTTTCAAATAACAAAATCCATTTTTTATCAAACCAAGAACAGCTAACGAATTATGAAAATAGATGAAATATCTAAAAATAATGATCTACTTGCATTTGGGGCCGAGATACGTCAGTGTTTGCGTCTCAGTCGCTCATAAACAAGCAAATTGATTTATATTCTTAAATTTGGACTGGTTATTTTTCAATAATATTAGTCTCAGCTAGCTGAAAACAATCCAGAAGCACAATTGTTAAAAAAAATAGAGGCCCTTTTAGCGATTATGTTGGAGATCCGAAAATCGCTAAATAGCTCTAAAGGTTAGATTATGGTTTTACAGATCATACTTCAGTCGTAAGATAGTTCAGGGTGTAAGACGACCAGCACTTTTTTTCCAGAATGCGAACGTCTCTGGTTCAAATCCTAATTGCGAATTTTTTTTTTATTGTATCAGTAAAATTAAAAGTTACAAAGCTGTGTACATAGACATAAAAGAATAACTGTTCAGCTTAGATTTGTTTTCCTTTCCGCGACAAAAATTAAGAGAGTAAAAAAAAATTAAATATGTGTTATAATCTCAAAGCCGCTTTATTCGATGTAATTCTAAAAATTGTAGTTTTGAATTATTTTCAAACAGCTATATTTCGGAAAATGCGCATTTTTTCGAAAATTTTACAAGAGTAAAAAGTTGTCATTTTTCATAAAATTATCTAAAAAGGCATTTTGTTTTTTTCCTTTACCTCAATTTTACTAGTTAACAAATTAGCAACAAAATCATTGTTTATAACAATTGGGGGGCAATAATAGCGGCCAAATTTTTTTTTTTTGAGTTTGATCTAGACTTTAAAATGAACAGAATCCACAAAGTTTCGTGAAAATCCATTCATTCGGTAAACTATTTAGTCAGAATGCTAATTTGCCTACATTATAATGTGTTAGTACACATAACATAGTCCTGGGATTATATAGACAGAGAAAATAAATTTCCTTTTAAGAGTTGATGTTCGGTTTTTGTTTCATTTTACCATTATTGTATTATTTTGGTTTCAAATATGTATGTTTAGCATAAATGCTAAATATTATTGTTGTATTCATTTTTTCTACAATAAAACGTTTTCAAGTAAAGCTTGTCCTGTTATTTACTTTTTAGATTTTAAAACTTAGTCATTTATATTTTTGTAAATTGGAATGTGGTTTAGGTTTTTGACTTTTTAAAAGTTTTTATGTAGAAATGAAGCACCCTTTGCCGATTTTCATTTTTTTACGAAGTTGTTAACGGTCTATAAAATTGGGAGGTCTAGTTATATAGCAGACAGTATGGGCGTATGAGTTTCGAATACATTTCGGACGCAGTTTATTTGTTGGAATCAGTTCTGGAGACACTACTGATTATGAACATCCAGGTTACCAGACGGTAACCCAGTCTGATATTGTTTAAAACAATTTTGTTTATAACCAAGGGAAATATTACATTTTTTCAATGAAACAATGTTTTTAAATATTTTTTTATCGATTTCCAATAAGAAATGTTCGATACATTTTTTCGTAAAGTTGATATTTTCAATGTTATTATGTTTTAAAAATTAAAAAAATCTCCAATTTCTCGTTTTTGACGCTCTTAACGTATAATAAAAAAACGTTTTTTTAAAATACATAATTTTTTGTAATGTATTTAGACCTTGTATATGAACTTCCAAAAAATGAAATTGACGATTTTTAATTTTGTATCTTATAGCGACCACTTTTCATCGACGGTTCTTGAAAAATTCATATCGAAGAAAAGTTGTCATATGGGTTTCAGCATAATTTTTTAATTTAATTAAAAAGTTCTTTATCTGGAAATCGTTCTTTTTTTTTCAATAAGAGCCTTCATTTTCTAAGAAAGCATATACAGTGTGCCAGGGAGCGACGCATGATTAAATGAGCAATTTATTTTTTTGGTTCAACCTGTGGTAGAAATTGATTGACAGAATTTTAATTTCGAGAAATCTTATGTCTTGGAAATTTATCAAAAAAAAAAGTGATTTATCTCATTTACAAAGTACTTTTTCTGTAGGACAATATCTTAGAAAGAATTGTTCAGAATGAGTATTGTTTATTTGAGATTTTTTATAGTTTTTAATTAGTCACATTTCAGTTTGTCTTAATATTTTAAGGTTTTTGAAATTGTTTAAACAATTTTAATTCACTTAAACAGTTATAATTTATTTAAGCAATTACGTTTTTGTTACAAATTTGTAGCATTTCCATCTTTTTTTAGTTTCACAATTTTGTTTATTAAGTGTTTGCTAATGAAATCTGCAAATTATTTAAACAACTTATTACTGTTTATTGCCAACTTTCTTCAGAATAGAGCTAGAGTGTCGCAGGTTTTAAAAAATTTTGAACTTTTCATCGACTTTCTGCTCATATTTAAAATAAAGAACATTTTTGCGACTAATTAAAAATAATTTCTGCAAAAAGAGTCGCAAATAAATAACAATAAATGCTAAAAATACATGATACTCTACTTTTGTCCTTATGGGGTCATATTGAGGCCCAATAGTTCTCATGAGGGTGTAATTGAAAAAATAATTATTAATTCGTATTATTTGAACTATTGTGAAATTTAAAAAAAGTTGGAAATGTTACAAATTTATAGCAAAATATAATTTTTTGAATAAATTATAATTGTCTAAACAATTTGAAAAGCATTAAAATATTAACACAATCTAGAATGTGATTAATTATTAATAATTTGTGTAAAAGAGAAGTCAAATAAATAATAATAAACGTTAAAAATGCGTGATACTCCAACTTTACCCTTATAGGGTCACTTTGCAAGTGAGCAAAATTTTAACAAATTCAGTTTTATTTTTTTTAATAATATTTCTTTACAGCATTCTGTCCTATCTCGTACAAAAAAGCACATTACTAGAGGGAAATAACTTTTTTGTAAATTTCCAAGACGAACTTCATAGAATTTGACAAATAGCAGAAAAAACTATCTGTGAGAACTAAAAAGAAAAACTATCTATAAAATTAATTTCCAATCTTTGCAGATAGTTTTTCTTTTTAGATCACACATATTGTTTTTTCTACTGTTTGCCAAATCCTAAAAAGAATATGTTTTATAACAATTATAAGTAAATAAAAAGTAATACAATTTTACGCGAAATTCATCTTTCGAAACTTAAATTGTGACATAAATTAGTATTTTCACAGGATGAAATTTTAATTAAAAAATGTTCAGATTTCTTTATTTACTTATACGTCGACAGACTGCAGATTGTAATAATATCCTTCTAGGCAAATACGATAAAGCAGCATAGCATACACCGCCGGAAGTCAATTAAACTTGTAATTTTTATATTCGGGTGTCATTTTACGCATCGATTAAAGTATTCATAAGAACGCCAATTAAACCATAAAATAGGTAGGATGCTAACTTAGCCTTTAAACAAATTTTGTGTATATCAGTGTGTAAACGGGTGGATGCCAAGTGAGAACGTTATTAGGTTTGATGCCAACTGATACCTTATATATATATATATATATATATATATATATATATATATATATATATATATATATATATATATATGAGTTTACCTCTCACCGTCACTCCATTTGCGTTAGTTTGTATAAGACTAGCAAGTTGATCACTATCATTTGTCTGTTCCATAACCTATGGCATACTGATGAGAACATAACAAGTTCGAAACCGGTCTATGTCTGGTTAGGAATTGACAAATGATAGTTGGTTACTGATCACGATTTGAAGGTGTAATATATATATATATATATATATATATATATATATATATATATATATATATATATATATATATATATATATATATATATATATATATATATATATATATATATATATATATATATATATATATATATATATATATATATATATATATATATATATTGATACGCAATGCGGCGTCACTTCCGTCATGTTGTGGAGGCTTCCTGTCTTCCACGCTTACCATACATTATATTTGCATACATGTGCGTTGAGGGGAACTTATTTAATAGGAAAATCAAACAAGCGTTAATTTAAAAGCATCAGTTTATGGTCTTCATATACGTCATATACAAAATACGAACTGACTTCCGCATGATTCTACAATCTGCCATATATAAGTATACTAGTGACTTCCAACAGCGTTGCCAGTTTTCAGAAGTGATTAGGCACCTTTTCTTTAATGTTTCATATATATGTATGGTTAGCTTGTTTACTAGCATATTTCTACCAATGAGATGCAGCAAATTGAAATTCTTTGCAGTGATTGATGATAAAAAGTAAATAAATAATTTACCTAGGTATATATTTTTTGTTGGAACTATGAAAACTCATACCTACATGCCTAAAACTTTTTTAAATATAAATAGTATTTATCCTAACTACCTGTAACTTATGTTTGCATGTACCTATCTTTTATTTGCCAAAACATGAGAATATTCCTGTAAATTAATTAACAGTAAAACAAAAAATATATAAAATAAAAACCAATTAATTGTATAGTTATTTATTTTGAAGAGTTTCTCTTTTATTGTTTATTATCTTATAGATATATCCTTGTTTGATATATAAATGTGAGTAGAAAACTATTTTTTGTTGGAACTATGAAAACTCACACCTACATGCCTAAAACTTTTTTAAAAATAAATAGTAGGTATTTATCCTAATTACTTGTAACTTATGTTTGCATGTACCTATCTCTTATTTGCCAAAACATGAGAATATGCCTGTAAATTAATAAACAGTAAAACATAAAATATATTAAATAAAAATCAACTAATTGTATAGTTATTTATTTGGAATAGTTTCTGCTTTATTGTTTATTATCTTACAGATATATCCTTGTTTAATGAATAAATGTGAGTAGGTATCTATTTTTTGTTGGAACAATGCCTAAAGGTTTCTTAAAAATAAATAGTATTTGCCCTAATTTTGTCTGCTTAATTATACCTCCTCCATAAATTACGACATATAATAACTATGAAGAAAATATTTTTTGGAAAATTAAAAAAAAGAAATAGATTTGGTAACAGAATATTCCTCAACTCAATTTATGGTGTATTGTCTTTTTCTAAACCATGTATACAGTGCCTTCAGAGATAGACTACAATAGAACTATAGGTACCTGTAAAAAAAATTGTTTTCAATTTTTCTAAAAACAGTCATTTTTCATAACTTCTTTTGCTTGTTTTATAAACGCGATTTACGTTGGGAAACTTAGATGTTGTTATACAGAGTGCGCAAAAAAATATAAAATTATAGATCTGCAAAATTAAAAATCTTGCAATCAAACTTTTTTGTACCATTAAAATAAAACAGATATTGTTTATAATTTATTATTTCTGGCATATTCGTGAATTTCTTATGATAAGAAAATAAAACAGCTTATAGGCAAATTCACATCTTCAAAGAAACGTATTAAATAGAGTTAAAGCGAATTGAAATATGGTTAAAGGCTCATTCGATTAGGAATGACGTCTAGAAAAATGTGCGAAAGTTTCATATTCGCACATAAACAATTGCAAAAATTATAAACAAAAATTCGAAAAAAGAGCGGTCTAGTTTTTTACGAATATCTCAAAAACACAAGAGTTAAGAAAAATTTAAAAAATGGTTCTTTAAGAGGCAGAAACTTCCAATAAAAAAGTCCCAACTACCGGAACTCTATCTCAATTATTTTTACTTTTAATTTAATATCGAAAGTAGAGCTCCGCGCCGCGAACTCAGCGGCCTAACGCTGCCGCGATACCAGCCGTAACAAAGAGAAATTTTTCTTTATACTATTAAATATTAATTTAAAAATTCAAAAAAATTATGGCATTATTTACACTTCAAGGAAGGAAATTCCGTCGAGAGAAAATGTCTTCATTGATTTTTCACTAAATGAGCCCATTGTTAATTAAGTCATTTTTTTTTTAAGTTTTCGTTTACGTTCCAAGTCATTTAATTGTTGAACAAAAGCTAATGAAATTATTTCGCTTCGTGGAGATCTTATGACAACTAGACTCAATAAGATTACACTATTAAGATATTTTTAATTGTTATAACCTATTTAAAAAATAAATAAAAAAATCAAAAATTACATTGTTACTACTGTTTTCGTATATGAAAACACTATCAAAAAACATTTGTTTAAAGTTTTTAGAGTTATTTGTTTAAAAATTGCATAATTTATTTTTAGTATTTTGTTTGTTAGAGAATATTATGAATATTATTCTTAAATAAATGTATTAATTGTTTATAATCTATTTTTGATTGTTTAAACAATATATTAAGACAAATTTCGTTCTTAAAATTAATCATTTGCTACCTATTTTCTACAAGATAGATTTTTTTTTGTTTATAATTTATTTGTTTATTAGAATAAGAATTTGTTATAAACAATCATCGAGTATGATTATAATTTTTTTCAGATTGAAAAAAATGAACAAAAACAACCATATAGGTATGTCAAAATATGAAAGAAAAAGAGTTTTTCTATTTTTTATAGCATTTTTTATTTTAGAATGCTACCAAAGTGAAAGCGGCCCCTCTTTTTTCGAATCTTTATTTGTGAATACATACTTTTGCAATTGTTTATGTGCAAATATGAAACCTTCGTACATTTTTCTAGATGTCATTTCGAATCGAATGAGCCCTCAACCATATTTTAATTCGTTTTAACTTTAATTAATACGTGAATTAGCCTATTAGAAGCAAATCGATAAGCCAAATTAAGTTTTTAGTTTTGGAAATTTACAATTTTATATTTTGTGTGCTCCCTGTACAGCAACTTTTAAGTTTTCCAACGTGAATCACATTGATATAATAGGCAAAAGAAATTATGAAGAATGACTTTTTTCCGACAAATAAAAAATATTTTTTTTTTTACAAGTAAGTCCATTTCTGGACACACTATAAAAATATATTTTATTCATGATAATAATTGATGACCACAAATCGCTGTACCAGTAGAATTCAAAGACATTATTTTAAAATAGATTCAGCTTCTAATTGAGGTAGGTATGCACATTCATTATATTTACAGTTTTCAAACCTTCAATTAATCAAGATGTCAAAATAAGTCCTTGAAAAAACTCAGTTCTAATCAAGATACATTATTTTGTTATTTATAAATATGCTGACTCTCAAACTATATGGGCAACCTAGAAAGATAAGAATTCATCCGTATCGCGCACATATTCGGATATACGTGGCGCTCTTTTTTAGCATTACATGACATATGTGAAATGTTGTTACCTACATGAAAAGATAAAATATTGCTTCCACATCCAGTGGAAGTATAGTAATGACAAAAAAAAATTGAAAATTTTTATTGTTCAAATAGGCTTAGAATGTCATGAAACGTCGAGATTTTAAGTTTGACCAAAAAAAAATTCCGTCTGTCGATCTGTAACTTTTTTTGTGCGCACGATTACTCTGGAACTGTTTAAGATATTGACTTGAAATTTGGTACACATATGTGTCTTAAAGAAATCTGGAACTTGATTATATTTTAAAGGGTTGGGGGGTAAATTGAGGTAAAGCGGTAAATTAGTAAATGGAGCAAGTAAGACTCCATAAAATTGGTAGGTACTTGTATATATAAGAGAAGCTAAGGTCTCAAAAAATATTTTGGCCTCAGCTACCCCTATTACCACTCCCACCCATTATTGAAGGGGGTAAAAAAAATAAAATTGTGATTTAGTGTGATTTAGAACCAAAGGCCTCAATTTTCTTTTTTAGTTCATCCACCGCCACAGAAAAAAAAGACATAATTTTTGAAATATATACATATGTATACGTTTTTTCGTGTTTATTTACATTTGGATGTATATATCTCCAGAAGTACGCCTTTTAAAGGCTAATTGAACATAGGTAAACGTATTTAGAATACAATTTCCTACAAAAAAAGGTTCTATACATTTTTCCGATTATCCCATTGCTTTTTCCGGAAAAAAATTTATATATCTGTGTTTTTTTTTAATTTGAATACAAATATCTCGAAAGGTACGCGATTTTAACATAAGTGAACTTGTTTAGAATACGATTTGTTACAAAAAAGGTCGTATACATTTTTCCGATTATCCCATTGGGTTTTCCGGAAAAGCTTCTTGAAGAATATATATATATTGCTTTTTCGTGTTTTTTTTTTCATTTGGACGTATATATGTCGGAAAGTACGCATTTTTAAGGCTAGATGAACATTAGTTAACTTCAGAATGTGATTTCTCCTACAAAAATAATCTATACACTTTTCCTAGCATCCCATTGGTTTTTCCGGAAAGATGAAAAAAAAACGAAAAAGCTAATAGATATATTCTTCAAGAAGCTTTTCCGGAAAAAACAATAGGATAATCGGAAAAATGTATAGGACCTTTTTATAGGGAATTGTATTCTGAACAAGTTCACTTATGTTCACCTAAAATCGCGTACTTTTCGAGATATTTGCATTCAAAATATAAAAAACACGAAAAAACACATACATTTTTCAAGCTGCTTTTCCGGAAAAACCAATGGGATAATCGGAAATAGCAGTTTGTGCAACAAGAGTGGATATGATATTCATATCGCACGATAAAGAAGTTTGAGCACGACGCCGTAGGCGGAGTGCTTCAAATCTTTTGAGTGCGATATGGATAATCCACTCGAGTTGTACAGTATACTATTTCTACGACCAGCTTAAAAAATCTACAAAATTTATTAAACATTAATATATTACACAAATACACACTGACAGTACACACTGACAGTTACTTTTTGACAGCTACGCACTAATTTTATTTTAAAACGAATAGTTGTCAATGTACTTAATACACGAACTGTGATTGGTCGGTTTCATTTCATATCCATCCTAGAACTGATATGAAATATATCCGTTCAGTTAACTGGAATTGCCTACTTATCCATTCTACAGACGGTACAGAAAACAGCAAATTTACATAAGGGAGTAGAAAAAATGCATAGAGCCTTTTGTATAGGAAATCGTATTCTGAACAAGTTTACCTATGTTCGTTTAGCCTTAAAAACGCATATTTTTCGAGATATATACGTCCAAATGAAGAAAAACACGGAAACGTATATATACATGTATATATATATCTCAATAATCGCGCATAAGCAAAACTTTGTTCTAAAAGTTGAACACTTACTTCCTATGCAGAGAAACTGCTGTTCAATTTTTCTCCGATTTTTTCCTAATTTGAGCGTACTGACAAGAATGCTTTGAAATATAATTAAACGTTGAAAATAGCTAATTATACATTACAAAAATTGTTTGAATTGTCCTCCATTGTCCCTTATGCACAATCTAATTCTTTCTTTTTTAAGGAACGTTGAATAGGTACCCTGTAAAATTCTTGCATCATTCTGTAGTATTGTAAACTCTTGATCGATTTTTTTCTCTCAACTGTTCAATCGTGTCAATTTGAGTATTTTAAACTCGTGATTTTAGATAATTCCACACAGTGAAATCAAGAGGAGTTAAGTGAGGAGACCGAAGAGGCCACTTAATCGGTGCATTTGCACCCCGGCCAATCCACCTATTAGGATATTGGTTGTGTAACCATGCTCTACATGTTCTGGTATAATGCGGTGTTGCGCCGTCATGAATGAAAAACACATTTCTTCTCATTCGCAATGAAATATTACGTAATATTTTATACAAAGTGTTTTCCAAAAAATCATAATACATATCGCCATTTAAATTTCCAGGAAATATACATATAATATCGAACTAACTGATTACCTAGAGTTGCTGCTCATATATTTATTTTTAAGGTATGTGCGAATCTTTATATGCTAAAAACTATATTTTTTTAAATTTTTATAAAAACGCATAAATCAGTTAGGGAACGATTCAGAGAGCCTGGCGTGTAACAACCTGCTTTAAATTGTTGCAGCATTTTCCCCTTTTTTCACTTTCAAAATACCTACAACACATTTATGTACAGGGTGTCCCAAACTCGACGCCCGACCATTACTGGAAAATTTCAAAAGTAAATAAAAATTTTAATGCAGGATGTTCAAATAAGGTATAATACAGACATCATTTAGGATTAAAAATATTAATTTTATATTTCACACGAGATATTATTTTCAGTGGCATACATAAATTTTGCATTATTAAAAAGTCCCATAATCTCTGAAAATATTTTTTGAAACCATATCTCGATAACACTATTCGTTCAAACGTTGTATGGGCCAAATTGTTTAACAAAATTGTAAAAATATATATGTCAAAGTCAAGTGTGTTAAATATTGTCAAGATGGTCATGAAATATAATTGTTGGTAATAAAAAATATTGGTTGCAAAGTTGGAGTCTCTGAAATACCCTCATTTAGTTTAGTCTAACACGGCGTTTAATTCTGTTTGAAAAATTCAAAATTAAAAAGTATGTATTCATTACATTAACTGTGACTCAAGGTTTATAGGAACTTTTTCTAATAAATACTTTGAAAATCACAATTACGTTGAAATAGGTGCATTACAAACAATCGACGGACATAATTCGAAATCAACGCAATCAATTTTTCATTGTTTGCGTTGGTTGTGTGTACTGGAGTGGCATACAGCAAAAAAATTCTGACCAATTTAACGTTAGCATAGAAAAATTTGTAAAAATCCAGGTACAGATTATTGCCCACAATCCCCTATAAAACTAGGTACTGCCAATAATTTTTTAACGAATAGTGGTATGAAGATGCAGTTTGCAGAAATGTTTTCAGTGAGTAAGGGACTTTTTAATAATGCCAAAATTTATGTATGCCACTGGAAAAGATATTGGGTGGCGTCTCAACATAGAATGCGTTAAATATAAAATCAACATTATTTAATCCTAAATACTCTTTGTAACATACCGCTGAATATCCTGGACTACAATTTTCATTTGCTTCTTAATTTTTCAATAACGGCGGGTAGGCGTCGAGTTTGCGACACCCTGTACATAATGCTCAACAGAACATAACCCAACCTTTTAATGTATAAAAAAAATATATTTATTTTAACAAAATCACTTACAACTTGATGTAGTTTCTAACTTGACTTCTTATACAAAATGTCTCTAATAATAATAATAATAATAATTTATTCATCATCAGTCAACATAATACAAAAAATGCATCAGTTATTGAACTAGTCAAACTTAAAACTAATGTAAACCATCGTATAACATACAACATTCTAAAACACATACAATCATTTAAAATTTAAAAACTCTTCATAACTATAAAATGAGTTGTTTAAAAGGAAATCGTATAACCTTGATTTAAAATTATTAAAATTGTCGCTATTGCCATAACGATTTACAAATTTATTGTAACAGTTTATACCTCTATAAATGTGACAATGCTGACCAACAGAGAGCCTAGAAAATGGTTGATGTAAATTATATCTTTAGTTCGTGTATCATAGGAATGTATGGAGCTATTTTTTACCAAAGATTTTTTCTTTATATTTACTATCAGTAGAAAGATATATAATGATGGGAGGCTCAGGATGCCATACCTCTTAAAAAGATTCCTACATGAAGTGAGGCGATGAACACCTGCTATTACCCTCAATATGCGTTTTTGTGCAACAAACGCCTTATTTATGTGTGCCGAGCTTCCCCAAAATATTAAACCGTAGGATATATTGGATTCTGCTAAGCCAAAATATACTGATACTGAATATTTTCGGGAAAAGATTAAGAAGGAAATAACAGACGCATAGTTTACTCAAATAATTGAACTTTTATAACTAATTAGTTACTAAACTAAAAATGAAATAAAAATATTCCTATTTAGATTTTTTCCCATCGCTTGGATAATTCTACTTAACGTAAAAAACATTTTTTTTTCAAACACAGCAGCCATATTTCTCGAAAAGTGTATTTTTTAGTTTTAATGGACCAAAATATCGAAAATTTCATTTTTAGTCACATGATTATCAATATGTTTTGTGTTTAAATAATATTTTTACATTAATTGCTATACTCAAATATAAAAAGTTAAGATTTTCATTCAAATCTGACTTCGAATACCTATTTTAAGTGTTAAAATATTTTGCTGTCACATTCTTATTGATCAATTTATTTTTGTGTAAAAACATTTTTAGGAAATTATATTTAAAAATTGAAAAAATATTTAATCTACTAAAAGAAAAATCAAAGGTAAAGCAACATTATCGATAAAAGAAAAATCCGTAAGATAATAAAATTTTAAATAAATTTAAAATTTTATTATTAATATATAAATGAATTCAAGGGAGCGACTATTGGTGTCGATGGCAACTGACAAAAGTTAAAACTTGCATTTGCCAGTTGCATCGATACCAATAGTCGCTCACTGGAATTCATTTTAAAATAATTACCTAAATGAAAAAAAAAAAAAAAACATTTAAAACAAAAGCTTTTATATAAATGCTCTAAAAAGAAGAAATTAAACCTTAAATTAAATCAAACCCATCTATTTATTACATCATACAATTTATATGATATAAAAGCTTGTCGCGAGACTTACCTGTGTAAATTTATTTTATGAAATACATACATTTTTTCTTATAATTACTTGTGTCAAGATCAAGTTGCATATTGCATTCTTGTATATTTACACAGGTAAATCTTGCGACAAGTTTTTGTGCCATATAAATTGTATAATGTAATGAATTAATGGGTTTGATTTAATTTAAAGTTTATTTTCTTCTTTTTAGAGCATTTAAATAAAAGCTTTTTCTTAATGTTTTTTTTTCATTTAATTTTATTTTTAAATTTTTAGCTACGCCTTAATTAGTTTTATATATTCATTGCGTTGTTCCTATCCGATATAAAACTTATAGTTTAAACCGAATCCTTCACCATTTCTTAGAATGCAACGTATGAGCGAATACACCATACGATCAAATTATAGTGTTAAAACCAAAAAATTTTGTCTGTCATCTTGGGACGTCCACCATATTGAATTTAGTGTGACGTCATTTTATTTTCGTATTCTTCTCAGCAAACCCTTTCATTTGATACAAATATCATGGGGGTGCATAAAAAGTAACTGGTCCGCCATCTTTGGGAGTCCGCCATATTGGATTTGGAAGGACGTCTTCGTATTCTTCTCAGCAAACTCTTTCATTTGATACCCATATCATGAGGATGCATAAAAAATAACTGGTCCGCCATCTTTGGGAATCCGCCATATTGAATTTGGAATGACGTCATCGTATTCTTATCAGCAAATCCATTAATTTGATAACCATATCATGGGCTGCATAAAAAATAACTGGTCCGCCATCTTTGGGAGTCCGCCATATTGGATTTGGAATGATATCTTCGTATTTTTCTCAGCAAACCCTTTCATTTGATACCCATATCGTGGGGGGGTGCATAAAAAGTAACTGGTCCGCCATCCATCTTTAGGAGTCCGACATATTGAATTTAGTGTGACATCATTTTATTTTCGTATTCTTCTCAACAAATCCTTTTATTTGATACCCATATCAAGGGGGTGCATAAAGAATAACTGGTCCGCCACCTTTGGGAGTCCGCCATATTGGATTTGAAATGACGTCTTCGTATTTTTCTCATCAAACCCTTTCATTTGATACCCATATCATGAGGGTGCATAAAAAGTAACTGGTCCGCCATCTTTGGGAGTCCGCCATATTGAATTTAGTGTGACGTCATTTTATTTTCGTATTCTTCTCAGCAAAGCCTTTCATTTGATACCCATAAAAAATAACTGGTGCGCCATATTGGATTTAGAATGACGTCACTTAGCTAACCATGCATTGTCATCCAAACTAAACATGTATGCAAAATTTCAACTCAATCGGTTGGGGATAACCGTTTTAAAATTCATTTGCAAGATTTGACCTAAACAAACAAACAAACTAACATACATAAAAACAAGCATTGGTTCACCAATAATGAGTGTTTAAAGTATTTACCTAACTGGTATATTAGCCTGAACAGATTAGGGCAACAATATACAGAAATTAGGTATTTTCATAATAAAAAATAAAAAAGTGTGTAAGTTGTGATTTGCATAATATCTAAATAATATTCTCTAATCATGATAAAAGCAAATAAATAAAAAATAATTAATTGTAAAATCATTGCAAGTTAAATAAAATATTGTAAAAATATTGCCGCGACTAACACAGAAGTGACAGGGTCACTGTTTCACAAAATTAAACACTTGAATTTACGGTTACACTTGCTATAGATATCGTTCGATGTGTTGCCAGACTTCATAGTAATAAATACACGCGAACCCACGCGATTAACTAAGGAAGTGAGTTCGTTCTGTCCGTCACACGGCTATAGACAACACTAGCGCCAAACATCTACGCTGGAACTAAAAGAAAGTTTTGTGCCTATATGGGGGTCAAAATCACTTCCTTCATGATTTTCGGAATTGAACTGTTAAAGTCATTTACATCATAATTCTGTAAAAAAAAGTGCATTACGTTGTCACTTCCGAAAACGGAAGTGAGAACGTCATATAAGAAGTGACAAGATACACTAAGTATCTGATATTGAAGTGACAACGTATCTCGTATGTATATATATATATATATATATATATATATATATATACATTTATATATATATATATATATATATATATATATATATATATATATATATATATATATATATATATATATATATATATATATATATATATATATATATATATATATATATATATATATATATATATATAGACATATGAAGCCTCAATACGAAGCCCAAAACAGTATATTCTGCCGCTTACTCGAAGCCCACAACACACATACGAAGCCCGCCTTCGGGCTTCGTAAAAATAAGCGTGTATAAAACCTAGACTATGTTATTCTCAACAAATCCCGCCAATTGGCAAAATTTCGCCCGGGCATCAAATTGCACCTCCTTTCTCTCAAAACATACGCGATGTAGTTCAACGAATTGATGTTCAGATGGCGCTACAGTTGTCGGTGTATAAGCGATATATACAGTGAATATATTTGACGCATTTTGCAATGCCCTATTTTATTCGATGCATTATACGAATCCCTAAGTCTTGGCAACACTGTACATCTGCTTGGTAAATATTATGCAGCCAACTAATATGTCTGTATCTGCAATATTTTTGCTGTGGCAATGATAATTTTTGGCTATGATAATTAAATATTTTATGTTAATTGTGTTTATCTAATGGCTGGCTTAGAACCGGACTCGTAACTAAATAATATTTATATCTGCTATAAGATGACAAAAAAACTGTTGTTATTTAACAAAAAATCTATTGATACATTTTACTTTGTTACTTCACTAAGATTATATAGACTGTCTTTCTTTTCCGTGCGTTCAGCAGCAAAAATCGTAATTATAAATATAATTAATTTGTGATTTTAAGTACACCTATACAGGGTATTAACTAAAATGTTGAGGATATTTCTAAGTAGATTCCTTGGCAAAAATTAAGGAAAGTTTCTAGTATTAACTTTTCCAAAATTAACCCTCCCTGGAAAGCTACCCCCTTTTAAAGGGGCGAGTCCAACTCTCCTCTACTTTATATTTGTTAAATATTTCCCACCTTCTTTGTTATTTCCGTTCATTTAGTTTACATTACTTTTAATCTGAATAATTTTGAGAGAAGGGTATTAAATACATATGGAAGAAAACGGCTTATTACTTCCACGTCCAGTGGAAGTATAGTAACGACAAAAAAATTTTTAAAAATTTTTATTGTCCAAATAGGCTTAAAATGTCATGAAACGTCGAGATTTTAAATTTGAGCGAAAAAAAAATTTCTGTCTGTCTGTCGGTCTGTCTGTCGGTCTGTCTGTCTGTAACTTTTTTTTGTGCGCACGTTTACTCTGGAACCGTTTAAGATATTGACTTGAAATTTGGAACACATATGTACTTTAACGAGATCTAGAACTAGATTATATTTTCATCTTGTTACGTCGAAGGGTTGGGGGGTAAATTGGGGTAAATTTGGGGTAAATGGGTAAATCAAGCAGGTAAGAGTTCATGAAATTGGTATTTAGTATATACAAGAGAAGCTGAGGTCTCAAAAAAATTTTTGGCATTAACCACCCCCATTACCACCCCCACCTCCTAATTAAAGGGGATGAAAAAAAATGTGATTTAGTGCATGTACAGGAACCAGAAACCTCAAAATATTTTTTTACTTGATCCACCCCCCACTACCAACCCCTATCACCACCCCCCACCCCACTACCGATGTGGGGTATCGTTTTATGGGTTTTTGGGATAGAGGATTTCAAATATTATATTATTAAATTTCCATAAACAATTATTTCCACATACAAAGTTTTTTCGTTGTGAGTGACTTGGAAAGAGAATCTGGATGTGGAAGTAGTGATTCCTTGGGCAGCGGTTTTTTTATGCATGTCAGGGTATTTTATTTTTTTTTAAGCAAGAAGCAAAAAGTTTTAAAATTTCCTGATGAAGTTATAAGCTAAGTTTCAACCGTTAATAACTGTTGAAAAGTCATAAAGGGTGGTTTATTTGATACATTTAAGGGATGCCACGGAGGATGAAAAGACTTTTGCATAAATATCATATTGAGTAAAAACTATTGATAAAAGCTTGCACTATAATGAGTCTGAAAAAAATATTTCAAACATTATTTTAATGCACGCTTTACAGAAGGGCGTAATTATTCAGGAAAAGCTAATTTTAAAAAACTTCATATGAAAGATCCGACTTTATTTTTGTCAAGTAATCTAGTTACTTACTTAATATATGGTAGATATATATTATTCCGTAGTGTGGAAATAATAGTATATTAAGTATCATCAGAACGGTAACGGACGTTTACCGCCGGAGATTATAAGGTTCGCGATGCTTATACTGTTTTTGTACAATCGTATTAAATTGCACTTCAATTAAAATAATTTAATTTCTACGACGAAAAGTCAAAAGTCACGTTTATATTTCGTGGCAAGTACAACTTGTCAAATAAGATATTTGTATTTTGACATTTCGTTTATTTACTAGAAATTAAATTATTTTAATGTCCTACAAGTCTGTTATTTTACAATAACCACCCTATTTTGAGATACGTTAAATGAAAAATAACGCCCTAGGGCGTTATGAATATCTATAACGCCCTAGGGCATTATAAAATTATAATACAACCCAAAACAAGCAAATTATGATAGCGTTATTGACAAACAAAATGCGTTGCTATGCAACGGCGGCGTTTACAAACAATTTCGATTTTTACTCTCTTTTAAATCAAATCGTTCTGAACATAATAGATGTCAAAATAATAAATCGTAAATATCAAAAAAAAAAATTTGAATTAAATAACAGACTTGCAGGACATTAAACGTTGAAGGCACCACGGGTGTTATAGGATAATGACGTCCTCGGTCGACGTACACTCCCTCGGGCCAGAGGCCCTCGGGATTGTACACTGCCGACCTCGGTGCGTTATTATCCTTATAACACCCTTGGTACCTTAATAACTATAATTGAAGTGTAATTAAAAACAATCGTGCAGAAAATAATGTTATTTTTTTTTTAATACATAGAAATGACCTTATCTTTTGTACTTATTTTTGTGAAATATCGGTAATATATATTATATTAATTTCACTTACCGGTAAGGAAATTACTTACCGACTTAGCAATCAGTAAATATAACCTGACGTCTTGGCAACAGATATTGTAAATAAACAAATAAGCCCGATCGTACAAAAAATAGATTTTTTTGAAATCGGAAAAAACCTCAAAATTGTCATTGAAGTGTTAGAGATAGTCACTAAAGTAATCAAACATTGTACGATTTCTTGTAGTTGGAGGAGGTGACAGGTAAACGTCAACATAAATTGTCCATTGCTTGTGACATAATTACATTACAAAAAATTATTGAGATTTGAAATTTAAATAATTGACATTTCTTAATGTCACTTAAAATTATTCATTAAATAGAGTTGATTAACCTTAATTTCACAATTTCAAGAAAAACTTAGTTATGCACCTTGGCACTAAAGTTTCTTTTTATCATTTATGTGGTTTATTTAACTAAATTCTACATCGTGATAAAATGTTTAACTTTAGTGCTTAGTTACATAAACAATTATTATCGCGTGTTTCCAAATAATTAATAAATTATACCTACCTATTTTATTTATTACTTTTTCCGTTCATCGTGTATTTGTAGCTTTGATAAATATATAAAAAATCGTTCATTAATAACCCCTATTAATAAATGATTTTCTATTAATATACGATTTTAGTTTAGGTAACTAAGGACATAATTGAAAACAGTTAATATGACAATTAATGTCAAAACTCTAATTGTCAAACGTATAAAACGCGTATGAAACTTTTATAATTAATAAAAGAGAAGCAGGTATCGCGCTATTCGGAATCGGTGCTATTGGCATATTTCTCCGATGTTACAAAAAGAGGCCTAATGAATTTGTAATTGTATTTTTGATATTTTTTAAATTCCATATGTGTTACCATAATTAAATAAATAAAGTAACACTTAGAATTCAATTTTGTGTCATAAAATAAAATTAGATTTTTTTCCTATTACTTCCACATCCAGTGAAAGTATAGTAACGACAAAAATTTTTAAACAAATTTTTGTTGTTCAATAGGCTTAGAATGTCGAGATTTTAAGTTTGAGCGAAAAAAAAATTTCTGTCTGTCTGTCTGTCTGTAACTTTTTTTTGTGCGCACGTTTACTCAGGGACCGTTTGAGATATTGACTTGAAATTTGGTACACATATGTACTTTAACGAGATCTAGAACCAGATTATATTTTCATCTTGTTCCGTCGAAGGATTGGGGGGTAAATTGGGGTAAATTTGGGGTAAATAGGTAAATCAAGCAGGCAGGAGTCCATAAAATTGGTATTTAGTATATATAAGAGAAGCTAAGGTCTCAAAAAAAATTTTGACATTAGCCACCCCCATTACCACCCCCACCCCATTATTAAAGAAGTTGAAAAAAAATTGTGATTTAGTGTGTGTACAAGAACCAGAAACCTCAAAATATTTTTTTACTTCATCCACCCCCCACTACCAACCCCTATCGCCACCCCCGCCCCACTACCGATGTGGGGTATCGTTTTATGGGTTTTTGGGGTAGAGGATTTCAAATATTATATTATTAAAGTACCATAAATAATTATTTCCACATACAAAATTTTTTCGTTGTGAGTGACTTGGATAGAAAATCTGGATGTGGAAGTAGTGATTCCTTGGGCAGCGGTTTTTTTTCCTAGATACAATCAACGGAAAATTTTTGTAACTTACTCGTGTGTTAATCGGCGATTAATAATCTCGACAAATAATGCGCTCGCTAGCGCTCGCACGTTAAAATGTCTCAATTTATCAATCGCTCTCATTAACATACTTGTTTGTTAAATAACTATTATCTTATAGGTGTGTATTGTCTCTAGATATATGGTGGAGTGAGGTGAGAACAAATAGCAAAATAGAACATGTACTTATTTTATTTTTAAATTTTTAATTAAGTTTATTTGAAAAAAAAATTCTATTTGAAAGGAAATTGACAATATTTATTTTATATTTATTGCGGACAAGGAAAAGTGGTAGAAAACTTCATATTTGATTCTAGAAAGCCATTAAAAAAGTTTTCAGGGAAATTCATTCAAATCCAATCGATTTTCTAATAACTTTTTTCCACTATTAGTGGAGTGAAAATAAATTTTGAATGAAACTGTTTGGCTGCAGTAATTTTTGTTTTATGAATAATAACAAGTGCTATGAGCTGTTTTGGATTAAATCGGTCCATTGCTTCTTGTAATATTTTAACAATTTACCTATTTTTAAACACTGAAATTTGCTGTTATTTTCATTAATATCTCCGGTCCTAGTAATCGTATCGTAAAAATAAAAATAGCGAATTATTCGCAATAAAATCTTGAATAAGACTAGGCCTATGCAAAAACTAGATGATAGTTTGTTAATTAGTAAAAAAAATAAAAAACACCAAAAATTGCCTTTTTTGATAATAATTTAATAAAAATATAACATAATAATGCATCAATTTTAACGAAAGTCCGTGGAACTAAGCTTTTTATTGAACTAAACCTGTGCTAAATTTTAGCGCAAAATAAATATTTTTGAACAAAACTCAAACGGCTAAAAACCAATAATAATTTCGAAATTTTTATCGCTTGTTGTTTAAGTGCAGTGACTCGTGTGCGGTAAATTTTTGTTGAAAATGTAGGTTTTTACATGTATTTTCCAACAGTGTTAAGAAAAAAGAATACTCACTTAAACGGTTTTTGCTTGAAATTTATTTATTATTTTCAAAGTTACAGTTGTAAACAAATTCAAATAACTCTGGATTTTTATGAAACCAAAAGCGGGAAACGAATTATGAAAATAAATGAAATATCTAACATTTTTCTAAAGAAATTAATGATCTATTTGCATTTGGGGCCGTGAAACGTCAATTTTTGTGTTTAGGTCACTTATAAATAAACAAGTCGATATTTTTTCTAGAAATTTGGACTGATTGTTTTTCGATGCTTATATTTTTGTCTCCGCTGTTTGAAAATGAGTCAAAACTACAATTACTTCCACATCCAGTGGATTGTTGAAATAGGCTTAGAATGTTATGAAACGTCGAGATTTTAAGTTTGAGCGGAAAAAAAATTTCTGTCTGTCGGTCTGTAACTTTTTTTTGTGCGCACGTTTACTCTGGAACCGTTTGAGATATTGACTTGAAGTTTGGTACACATACGTACTTTAACGAGATCTAGAACTAGATTATATTTTCATCTTGTTCCGTCGAAGGGTTGGGGGGTAAATTGGGGTAAATTTGGGGTAAATAGGTAAATCAAGCAGGTAAGAGCTCATAAAATTGTTATTTAGTATATACAAGAGAAGCTAAGGTCTCAAAAAAAACTTTGGCGTTAGCCACCCCCACCCCATTATTAAAGGGGATGAAAAAAAAATTGCGATTTAGTGTGTGTACAAGAACCAGAAACCTCAAAATATTTTCGTACTTTATCCACCCCCACTACTACCCCCTATCACCACCCCCACCCCACTACCGATGTGGGGTATCGTTTTATGGGTTTTTGGGGTAGAGGATTTCAAATATTATATTATCAGAGTTCCATAAACAATTATTTCCACATACAAAATTTTTCGTTGTGAGTGACTTGGATAGAAAATCTGGATGTGGAAGTAGTGATTCCTTGGGCAGCGGTTTTTTAAAATTACATCGAATAAAGCGGCTTTGAGATTATAACACACTTAGTCAATTTTTTTTTACTTTCTTATTCATTTTTGTCGCGGAAGGGAAAACAAACCTAACCTGAACAGTTATTCTTATATTTATGTACACAGCTTTGTAACTTTTAATTTTACTGATACAATAAAAAAAAATCGCAGTTAGGATTTGAACCAGAGACGTTGCATCCAAAAAAAAAGTGTTGGTCGCCTTACACACTGAATTATCTTACGAGTGAAGTATGATCTGTAAAACCATAATATCACATTTAGACTATTTGGCGATTTTTGGATCTCTAACATAATCGCTAAAAGCCCGACTATCGGGCCTCTATCTTTTTTAACAATTGTGCTTCTGGATTGTTCTCAACTAGGTGAGACTAATATTATTGAAGAATAACCATTCCAAATTTTAAGAACATATATCAATTTGCTTATTTATAAGCGACTGAGGCGCAAACACTCTCGGATCTCGGCCCCAAATGCAAATAGATCATTATTTTTTTAAGAAATATTTCATCTATTTTCATAATTCGTTACCCGTTCTTGGTTTGATAAAAAAATCCAGTTATCTGAATATGTTTATACCTATAATTTTGAAAATTATAAACATATTTAAAAAAGGTTTAAAATAGATGTAAAAAACCTACATTTTGAAAAAAAAATGTTCTACGAATCGATGCACTTAAACAATAAGCGATTAAAATTTCGAAATCTTTTTTTATTTTTAGCCGTTTGAATAAATATTTTATGCTAAAATTTGGCACGAAGGTTTAGTTCAATAAAGTGCACAGTTTCTCCAAATTTCGTTAAAATGGATGCATTATTACGTTATATTTCTTAAATTGTCAAAAAAGGCAATTTTTGGTGGTTTTTATTTTCTTACAAATTAACAAATTATCAGAAAGTATTTTCATAGCCACTTGCTATTTTTATTTTTGCGATACGATTATTAGGACCGAAGATAATAGGAAAAGAGCAGAAAATTTCAGCGTTGAAAAATAAATTGTTAAAAAATGGACCGATTTAATTAAAAACTTCTCGGTGGCACTTATTATATCTACGACAAATTAAAATAATAAAATTGCTGCAGCCAGAGAATTCCTTATTCACCTATTTTCTTACTTAATTTGACTTCACTTTATGTGATTTAAAATGTTAACATATTTAAAAACTAAATTAAATAACTAAAAAGTCAGAACGTGAAAAATTTATAATACTGTACATTACAGCAAATTGAGAAAGTATAAGTCACATATTTAAAATTACTAACTATAACAGCCCATTGTTGTGTCTGACCCACAGATGTTGGGGTAGGTCGACACTCTCTATCCAATTCCCGCTAAATTTAGGTACCTGTAAATGGTCAGTGCCACTTGTTTACGGAATGTTAAAATCCACTATTAAAGCATTTAGAAATATTGCCATATGGATCAAATTTCGTTTTTTACTTCCCTCGCTAACCGAAGGGAAGTAGGGTATTGTAATCGCAAAAAAATTACCCTCCGAGATTTCTTCGGATTTTCGCGTTTCAGACTATGCAGATTACGAAAATTAAAGCCATTTAATTCCATCAGTCTCTCTGTCTGTCGGTCTGGTGTCTGTCTGTTGGCGCTATATCTACAACTATATCTACAAGAGCCAGAAGTACTTATCTATTTCTAACAATACATGTGTACACATAACAATTATTGTAGTTTATAAGATATGTATTGTGGGGAAAATATTACAAAACCATTTGACGCAGAAGAAAAATATTTGGTCGTTAATTGACGCTACTGTCAAAGAAGAACAGTGGACACCTGAAAAAATAATGAGGAAAAAATGTGACAAAAGACAGTTATATTTTGTGTGTAGTTAACACAACTGTCAGGGGAAAAATATGAAAAATGTACAGGGTGTTCACTCTAAGAAAATAATGAAAAAATGGATTGCGGACAATAATGTTTCTCATATAGTTAACACAACTGTCAAAGAAAAATATGAAAAAATATATAGGGTGGTCGCCCCAAAAATAATAATAAAAAATGAGATGAAGGACGATATTATTTCGCATGCAGATATCACAACACAACTGCCAAGTAAGAAAAATATGAAAATATACAGGGTTGTCACCTAAAAAAAATAATGAAAGAAGATGTGGCGGAGATTTCGCATGTAGGTAACATAACTGTCAAAGAAGAAAAATATGAAAAATTTACAGGGTGGCCACTTTAAAAAATAAGAAACGACACAGTAAAATGATATTTGAAATGTAGTTGTCAGTCGCTATTGCCAGGAAAAAATCTGATATAGTTTTTATAAGAAAAATATGCAGGGTCGTCATCCAACAGAAAAAAATAATTCATAAATAAAGGATGTCAATCAAAGGGGGAAGAAAATTTTAGTCCGTTCCAATATGGTAAAAAATTGACCGAGAAGTGATTTTTTTTAAGGTTTAGTGTTTTTTTGCTGCCCTTCAAAAGTCAAATTTCGACGCTCGTTTTTCGCGATTAACTCAAAAAAACCGTTGCCCAAGGAGTCAATACTTCCACATCCAGATTTTCTAACCAAGTTTCTCACAACGAAAAAATTTTGTATGTGGGAATAATTGTTTATGGAACTTTAATAATATAATATTTGAAATTGTCTACCCCAAAAACCAATAAAACGATATCCCACATCGGTAGTGGGATGGGGGTGGTGATAGGGGAATGATAATAGAGGTGGATGAAATAAAAAATATTTTGAGATTTTTGGTTCTTGTACACACACTAAATCACAAATTTTTTATCCTCTTTAATAATGGGTTGGGGGTGGTAATGGGGGTGACTAATGCCAAAAAGTTTTTAGAGACCTTAGCTTCTCTTACATATACTAAATATAAATTTTATGGACTCTTACCTGTTCGATTTACCTATTTATCCCCCATTTACCCCAATTTACCACCCAACCCTTCGACGGAAGAGGATAAAAATATAATTTATTTCCAGATCTCGTTAAAATACATACATGTGCCAAATTCTAAGTCAATATCTTAAACAGTTCCAGAGTAATCGTGCGCACAAAAAAAGTTACAGACGAACCGACAGACAGAAAATTTTTTCGCTCAAACTTAAAATCTCGACGTTTCATGACATTCTAAGCCTATTTGAACAATAAAAATTTTCAAATTTTTTTTTGTCGTTACTATACTTATGTGGAAGTAATTAACGCTTGAGGAGAAGAACGTTGACCACAATGTTGAAAGATATTTTAATTCTCTACAATTTCTATAAGTTATCTTTGTCCAAAAATTTGTTTACATGAAAATCGAATTTTGCGAAAATGTTTTCCTCTCGGTTCTCCTTTAAATTGCGTTCTAATAAAAAAGTTCATTTAAAGTTTTTTTTTTTAACTTTTTAAATGATTAATTAAATAGTATAGATGCCTACATTATTTTCCTTAAAAATAATTTATAACCTAAAAAATCCAACCTTATTGTAAAACAACATTTTATCCATTTATAATGAAACAAAATATTAGAAATTTTTGTTGGAAAATAAAGTTTATTCAATTACCTTTCAACTGGGACCAACCGATTTCATTTACCCTAATTACAGCGTCTTCTGTCAACACCACCTATAGACAAGGCCGACGCACAAAATCGATGAGTCATCAACACAAGACTGCAGTTTTGGTTGCTTCATAAAAATTTAAACAATTTATGTAGCAATATTAAATTTCTGCTATATTTCTTATTATGGTCTTAGTCTTCATATCGCAAATAATAAAAAAACTAATTTTGAATAAAAATAGACATTAAAAATTGCCCTCTTTGTATAACTGGGGTAAATTTATGCCATTTATTGATTTATTTTTCAAGTTATGTTTACTTACTTTTTTTGATAAAATAATAAAGTTAAAAATATCGTGCGTCTATTCAAATAATAAAGAAAATAAAAATTGAAGATAACTGTATCATCTACAAACAATTTTTTTCGTAAAGTATGTATTTTTACGTAATTGAGAATTACTTTTTCTGCTCTAAAACATTCTTATAAACAATGACTTTCATGTTATTTTAAGTTTCCAGCTGATCAGGTAATTTGTTGTAATACGCAGTATTATGTATTTCTCATATCCTAATGTTTTGGTTATTAATTTTAACGAATTATAAAATAATTTTTCTGCTCTATTTATACATTTTTTTCGTCATAATAATAGGACAATTAATTTTTTAGATAGATTTATGACTAAGTACTGCCTTGCTTCAAAGAGGTGTAGCTTTACCATTGCCAACAGTTCTTTTGACATTTACTGGACTATTTACGAAACCACCATATGCTTTGTAAGCACGATAACTGAAGGACCAAGAGTCCGATTGTATTTAAATTTGGACAATAAGTTAAAATTAGCTAGAGGAAGAGCCACGTTGTTATTAAAAAAATTCCAATCTGCAAATACAACAGTTAAGACATCTTAAGCAAAAAATGCAAATATAAACTGTTGTAACTCTTGATAAGGTCTGACAATAACAAAAATTCTATAGAATTTAGCTAGAAGCTCTTTGCCAACCAAGCTGGCATCATCAGGAGACGATTAGAATTACAAATATAGCAATTATATCTAGAAAAATCAACTTATTTTCAACAAACTGTAGAAGGTCATATATAATGTTTAACAGTTATATAAAAACTTCAGTAAACTGGCGAACAATATTTACATTCAGTTATTTATTTTTGCTTTCTATTGACTTTGACTTTTATCATGTGGGTAGTTCCAATAGAAAAAAGAACAGTTACATTAATTCTTCAACGTTTTATATAACATTGTTCTATTTTCAAACTTCTCAAACAGTCTAATTCACAAGTTCAAACCAGTGTTAATTCTTGATAAAGCTCGTAAAAATATGAGTGAGGGTTCATTGAATTCGGAATGACGTCTAGAAAAATGTGCAAAAGTTTCAAACCCGCACATAAACAATTGCAAAAGTTTTAAACAAATTAAGATTGAAAAAATAACGAGATTCGTTTTTTGCAAATAACTCGAAAACTATTAATATTTAAGAAATTAAAAAAAAGATTCTTAAAGAGGAAGAAATTTCCAATAAAAACTCCTGACACCCGGAACACTATCTCTATTATTAATAATTTTAATTTAATGTTGAAAATAGAGCTCCAATGCTCTGAAACCGACCGTAGCAAGTAGAAACATTTTTTTATATTTTTAAATATTAATTTAGAAATTAAAAAAAATTATGGTATTATTTAGACACTTAAAGGAACAATATCTCGTTGGAAAAAAAATTTTTCGCCGATTTTTCATAAAATGAGCATATTGTTAATTAATAAATTTTTTTAGAGTTTGCGTTTATATTTCAAATCGGATAATTGTTAAACAAAAGCCACTAAAACTGTTTCGCTTCGTGGAGACCTTATGTCAACTATACTTTATGAGATTATGACATTGCGATGATTTTAATTGTTATGGTTTATTAGTTATTCATTATTTAAGGTAACAAAAAACTAAAAAATGAAAAAGAGAGGAGTTTTTATTAATTTTAATTATTATTACTGTTATTAAATTCAAAAATACTATAAGATTACATAAACTTTAAATTTTTAGTGCTATTTGCTTAAACAAATTTTATAGACAAATAGATAAATTACGTATTTTTAAAAAACATTTTTTGCCATTTTATTTGTTATAAAATATTAGGTGATTTAAAATTTTTTTTAATCAATTTTTTCCTTTTTTCATTATTTAAACATATAAAAAAAATGATTCTTAAAATTTATTATATGCAATTCTCTACAAGGGAAAAAATTTTTTCGTTGTTAATTTATTTGTTTATTCATTATTCAATTTGTTATTAACAATCGCTGAACGTGTTTATATGTTTTTTGATAGAAAAAAAACAAAAACTACCTTATACATAAAGATGTAAAAAAAATATATTTAATAACATAAAAAAATGTTTTTACTTGCCAAGGTCGGTTTCAGAGCATCACAACGGCTTTGCGTTCTCCGCGCGGAGCCCTATTTTCAACATCAAATTAAAATTATTAATAATAGAGATAGAGTTCCGGGAGTCAGGAGTTCTCTATTGGAAATTTCTTCCTCTTTAAGAATCCTTTTTTTTAATTTCTTATATATTAATAGTATTCGAGTTATTTGCAAAAAAACAATTTTTCAATTTGAATTTGTTTATAAATTTTGCAATGGTTTATGTGCGGGTTTGAAACTTTTGCACATTTTTCTAGACGTCATTCTAAATCCAATGAGACCTCACTCATATTTTTAAGAGCTTTATCAAGAATTAACATGTGTTTGAACGTGTGAACTTGTCTAAAAGAACAAGTACATAAAATAATTAATTTAATAATCCTCATAAAATGAAAAATGTTTATAGACAAGCTAAAAACTACATTTTGATATGCTTTTTATCCCTGTTGGGATGATTCAGTACCTTTTTAGCAGAGGGTCGTAGGATGACTCAGTACATTTTGACATGTTTCATTTTTCTTTTTTTTTTTCTTTTTGTATTGACTAAAGTAAAGGCTAACTACATTTTGAAATACAAAAAGGACATCGTTTATATTGTTATTTAGTAAATGAAAATCGGTCAAATATTTATAAAGATAGAATTTTCCCCGTTATGATCTTTATTTTTTTTTGGTTTGGACACCTATAGATAATTTCGTGTATTATCAAAATAGAGACTTTTTCGAGAAGGGAGTGATTTCGGACTTACAATTTTATTTTCGGGCGGACTGCTACTCTGATATACCGGGCGTGAACATGCCCATCTTTGTAAATAACTCGTTTATTTTTAATTTTTCGAAAAAACTCCATTTCAAATTTTTTGTACAAAAAGATCCATGCCTTATACTGGTTATAGAGATTGATCGACGGAATATTTAATTTTCGATTTTTATTAGGAAACTGTTCGGTATTTGTAGAATTTATCAAAAAAATAAAGTTTTTCAGGATTTGTAGATTCGCTTTTGTTTTGTCAAATTTCTCACAAACGTCACCTAATAGACTTAATCGAGCCCTACAATCGCCATTTTTGAAAATCAAAATCGGACCTTCGTTTCGGGAGTTATTAATTTCTTTGGAAAATCATACTCGGCCTTGGAAAAAATACTTACGGTCAACGGATTCGAGCCTCAAGCAATAGGCTTCATTTGTGGCTGTGTACCTTCGATCCCACCAAGTCTTATCGAAATCAATCAATATCCTGGACAGTTATCGTGCTTCCTAGCCCGATTTCGAGAAAACCAGTTTTTTGCAAAAAAAATTCAATTTCCATTTATTTTTCGATATAGTCTCCGGTATACTTATCTGTAGACCGTTGCCAGCGGCACTATTTTGAAATATCTCGATCTGACTGCCCATTACACAGTTATTCAATTTTTCCCGAAAAACTTGAAACGTCTATATCGGGTATTTCCGGTTTCCGAATTGAGCCAAGCTTCCAGCGTTAAGGTCTTCTGAAGGCCTCCTATCAACCACCCAAGTTTCATCGAAATCCGACGGACGGAATTTTCTAAATTCGCTCTCAAGTCGGTAGATATGACTTTCATTTCGATCCGACGTTTTTTTCGGGTTTCGATGGTCCACCGGAAAAATGCAAAACCTATACTACATCTTTTTTTCAAAATGTAGTAACAAGCATAGGCAGGGTGTGGACTTCAAGTAAGCGAGGAATATGCTACTTTGGGCTTTATTTTGAGGCTTCATGTTTGTACAAAAAAACCTATTTTAGTCAAACGTCAATAATGGAATGAATACCTTATATCTGTTACCTATTTTGCATTATAATAAATATAAATTATATCAATGGAAATACTTTTAATATGCATACCCTAAACATAATTATTTATATTATAAATTATATCAATGAAAATACTTTTAACATGCATACCCTAAACATAATTATTTATATTAGGGCGGCCCCTTTGGTGCCATGCGGCCGTGACCTACAACAAAGCAATTATATTATTAACACATCGACTACGCAATTATATTGTCGCACACAGTTATATCATTTAGTTAAAGAATTAGAAGAGAAGTGGCAACTATGTATGGCTTCGTGTAATCTGAAACATCTATACATTTTATACAACGGGCTTCGTAACGTACCATAATTATAAAAGGCTTCGTATGACATGTCGTGTTGTTTTTAATTTGTATGTCCAAAAAAGTTCCCCCCTCTCATGTTGCTCGCGTTATTATTCCCACTTAAAACATTATTAACAGTTGTACACACTATTTAAATTACAAATAAGGCTGGGCTTCTGGTACCCTGTAGTGTGTGGTGGGCTTCGTTTCATGCGTACCGTACGTATATATATATATATATATATATATATATATATATATATATATATATATATATATATATATATATATATATATATATATATATATATATATATATATATATATATATATATATATATATATATATATATTTATATAAGGTATTAGTTGGCATCCACGAGTCAGATGGCATCCGGTATTCGGATGCCATCTGACCTGCTAGAGATATTAACGCAGGGGCATCGTAGATGTCGTATTATGCCATTAAAACCTATTTTAAGTTGGAGGTCCCATTGGAAGTGACCCATTTTAACACCCTAGTGAATATTTTAGTTCAGCGGTTTGTTACTAGCTGCCGTGCCTGTCGCTCGAAAAATATTCATTTTGAATACCTGCTGACCACAGAAGCGATTTAGATGGCATCTAGTCTGCTGGCAACACCGCGGAAGTAGGTTACTATATACCACATGTTGATCCAGATGTTTTAGTTTGCTCGAATATATTACTACTAGGAAAAGTAAACTTAGTGGAGACAATTCGTGTAACTGTTAAAATGAGGACGGAATTTGTACCTCTTGATTTTAAACAACTTTTGTTAAGGATGGTTCAGCAAGGCTATAAGTAAAATAGTGTTCTGTAGTTTAATTAAACTACAGAAGTAAGAGAAAAGTTATTAGCAAAAATATTTTAGATACGTGATAAACTACAAAATTATGTTAATGTAAAAGAATCTTATTTAGTCTAATTCACAAGTTCAAACACGTGTTAATTCTTGAAAAAGCTTGTAAAAATATAAGTGAGGGCTCATTGGATTCGGAATGACGTCTAGAAAAATTTGCAAAAGTTATAAACAAATTAAGATTGAAAAAAATGACGAGTTTCGTTTTTTGCAAATAACTCGAAAACTATTAATAATTGAGAAATTAAAAAAAAGAGGTTCTTAAAGAGGAAGAAATTTCCAATAAAAAACTCTGGACTTCTGGAACTCTATCTCTACTATTAATAACTTTAATGTTGAAAATAGGGCTTCGCACGGCGAACGCTAAACCGTTACGATACTCTGAAATCGATCGTAAGAAGCAAAACAATTTTTTTATATTGTCAAGTATTAATATAATTTTTTTTTAAATTGCGTTATTATTTAGACACTTAAAGGAACAATATCCCGTTGGAAATTTTTTTTTTAGCAATTTTTCATAAAATGAGCTCGTTGTTAATTAACAATTTTTTTTTTCGAGTTTACGTTTATGTTTCAAGTCGGAAAATTGTTAAACAAAAGCCACTAAAATTATTTCGCTTCGCGAGGACCTTATGTCAACTATATTTTATGAGATTATGACATTGCGATGTTTTTAATTGTTACAGTCTATTAGTTATTAATTATTTAAGCTAACAAGAAACTAAGAAATTAAATAGAGGTTGAAAATTTTTTTTTATTAATTTTAAAATTATTATTATTACTGTTTTTATATTCTAAAATACTATAAAATTATATAAACTTTAAATTATTAGTTCTATTTATTTAAACAAATTTTATAAAGAAATAGATAAATTACGTATTTTTGAAAAAAAAAATTTTTCTTAAAACATTTTTTTAATTGTTTATAATTATTTTTTCCCGTTTTTCTTCATTTAAACAAATTATTAAGAAAAAAAATATTCTTGAAATTTTTTATTTGCAATTCTCTACAAGGTGGAACTTTTGTTATTAATTAATTTGTTTATTTAATAAACAAATTCTAATTAACAATCGCCGAATGTGTTTATATTTTTTTAGACAGAAAAAAATAACCAGAACAACCGTATACATAAATATGTCAAAAAACATTTTTAATATTTAAAATTTAAAATTCTATAAAAAATATTAACATTTTTTTTATGTGTTTATGTATACGGTTGTTTTTTTTTAAATTTTCTTTCTATCTGAAAAAATATAAACACATTCGGAGGTTGTTAATAACAAATTATTTATTAAATAAACAAATAAATTAACAACAACAAAAAATTCCACCTTGTAGAGAATTGCAAATAATAGGTTTTAAGACTAAAATTTTTACTTAATAACTTGTTTAAAAAATGTTTTTCAAAAATAAGTAATTTATCTATTTGTTTATAAAATTTGTTTAAACAAATAACACTAAAAATTTAAAGTTTATGTAATCTTATGTTATTTTTGAATATAAAACCAGTAATAATAATTAAAATTAATAAAAAAAATGTCAACCTTTTTTTTTTAATTTTTTAGTTTTTGTTATCTTAAATAATTAATAACTAATAGACTATAACAATTAAAAATATCGCAATGTCATAATCTCGTACAGTATAGTTGATATAAGGTCTAAAGGAAACGTAATAATTTTAGTGGCTTTTGCTTAACAATTATCCGACTTGAAATATAAACGTAAGCTCTAAAAAAAATTGTTAATTAACAATAGGCTCATTTTATGAAAAATCTGGATTTTTTTTTCTTGTCTGAATAATACCATAGTTTTTAAAAATTTTTAAATTAATATTTAATACATAAAAAAATATTTTTACTTATTACGGCCGGTTTTGTAACGGCTTAGCGTTTGCCGCACGAAGCCTCATTTTCAACATTAAATTAAAATTATTAATAATAGAGATAGAATACCGGGAGTTCTGACTTTTCTATTGGAAATTTCTTCCTCTTCAAGAATCTTTTTTTTAAATTTCTTAAATATTAATGGTTTTCGAGTTATTTTCAAAAAACGAAGCTCGTTATTTCATCAATCTTAATTTGTTTATAACTTTTGCAATTGTTTATATGCGGGTTTGATAGTTTTGCACATTTTTCTAGACGTCATTCCGAATCCAATGTGCCATCACTCACATTTTTACAAGCTTTATCAAGAATTAACACGTCTTTGAACTTGTGAACTAGTGTATGTTGGAGATTATTTTAATTCGTTTTGTTTAAATTTTTGGATTTCTTATTGGATTCTATTTAAGAAAAGTATAGTAGGTGACCCAAGAACAACCTCTTGTAGAGAAATGCATGGTTGAAAGAGTTGTAGAGTTACTAAGACACCGTTAAAGATAAAGCTGTCGAATTGAAACTAACAAGATGGAAAAAATTATACGACAAAATTTGATAGCTTAAATTATAATATATTTTAATATTTTTTACTTTACACTTGCCACTGTGCTTCAAAATTAATCAGTTTGGAGCATCTACACCTCGTGATTTTAAATGTAAGTTCATAGATATCTGTAAAACTATAATTCATCTAAACTAACAAAGTTTTTTCCAAAGTATATATTTATATAAATAAAATTAAAATTTAATTGCAGTTTACTTTTACATATTGTACATATTGCACGTAAAGTATATTTTAGTTTTAATTCGAGCTAGTTTTTTCGTTGATAGTGTTTAAGTAATTCAACAATTTTTACTTCTATTTCTCTCATGATATTAATTATTATAGGTCACTCAAACAACATGTTATAATTAGAATAATAAAGTTGATATAAAAGTCACACAATTTTGTCAATATTTCCGCGCAATTTGTATAGTTTGAATGTAAATGACCGTGATTTTTGATTCGTTGTATCTAGCAATTCGTTAAAAAATGGGTTTCTGGAAATATCTTGAAAATTACGAATTATGTCAAAAACTGTTATTTGTACGACTTGAAACATAAGAAATTAACTTTACCTTAAATTTCAGATTAGTCCCGTTCAAAGATTGATCGAGATATTATTTTTTTAAGGTTTTGTGTTTTTTCGTCCCTTTCTAAATGTCAAATTTCAACACGTATTTTTCGTGAATAACTTAAAAACCGAAGGGTCTGAAATTGGTTATTACAACGTTGAAAGGTAATTCAATTTAATACATTCCGGTTCTTCTACAATAAAAATTGTCAAAGTTATGGCTATTTGTTAAAAGATTACTTTTTTTATAAAAATCGAAATTGGAGTATTACTCTCAATTGAGTTGTGATAAAATAAATCATTCAAAATTTGTTGTAGCTTTTGGAATAAAACCGCTGCCTAAGGAATCAATATTTCCACATCCAGATTTCCCATCCAAGTCTCTTTAAAGGAAAACATCTTGACCATATTTGCACTTTAGTATGTGGAAATAATTGGTCACAGAATTTTAATAAAAGGGCGTTGCCGAATGCTAGCCAAACCTCCAGAACTTCCGGACGCTGCCGAATACGAAGGCAAATTCCGGGCGTTTCCGTATCCATATTAAGATAGTGCCAAATCCATATCCGGGCGCGCATGAATACCAAGGTAATTTCTGGGCGCTGCCGAATCGATTTTAGGATGCCGCTGAATCCATTTTTGGGCGCTGCCGATTTCCAAAGTAACTTCCAGGCGCTGCCAAATCCAAATTAGAACGCCGCCGAATCTATATTCGAGCGCTGCATAATCCATATTCGGGAACGGCTAAACACCAAGGTGACTTCCGGGCCATGTCAAATACCAAGGCAATTTTCAGGCGCTGCCGAATCCATATTCGAATCTTTCCGGGCGCCGCCGAATCCACTATTAAACAATACCTCCAGGATCCATTTTGGTTGCACGATTTGACCCAAACATACTAACTACCGTACAAAGCTTTTAAAATGAAGTTAAATAAAAGATTTTAAAAATTAAGTTTCTGGACTGTTATTAGCTTGCTTTATCGTTTTTCCCTATTTACCCTATTTAACTCACAGCCCTTCACCGGAATTAGCGCAAGACGTAATCTAGTACCAGATCTCGTCATGGAACATATGCGTGCCAAATTTGAAGACAGTATCTTAGGCGACCGTTGCCAAGAAAACGTGCGCACAAAAAAGTTACAGACCGACACACAGACATAATTTTTTTCTCTCTTAAATTTAAAATCTCGACGTTTTATGACATTTATTATTTCAGCAAAAAATATTTTGAAATTTTTTTAAGATTACTATGCAGGGTGCGCCACTTAAAACTCCCCAGGCTTGCAACTTTCTTATTTTTTAAACTACTACCATGTTGGGCATATCAAATTGTAGATAATTTTAAGGCATTTAAACATGTGTACAGAGTGATTTAAAAAAAAATTAAAATAATTGTTAAGAAAGAAAACTTAATTTCCTTGAATATTTGTTTACCTCATCCTGTACATTAACTGCGTCAATGTTTTCTTATAAAAGTTTTAATTAGCTTCAATTTATGTTATGTTTATTACGTCATATCCGAAATTCTTTTTGGTTTTAGAGAAAGAAATTAAAAACACTCCTTCCGACTCCTGATTTTTTTAAAATAACTGAAAAAATGTACATAATAATTTTATGCTTTATTTGTAAAAGACATATCACAAAAAATCCTCAACGTAACAAAACAGCAACAAGAAACAAAAGAAATAAATATTTTTAAAAACAAACTCTATTCAAATGTACTAAATAATAGGAATTTTTATTCTTAAAACTTTTTTTTTAACATAGATTGAAGCTAATTAAAACCTTTATAAGAAAACATTAACACATTTCATGTACAAGTTGAGGTAAAAAAATATTCAAAGAAATTAAGTTTCCTTTCTTAATAATTTTTTCAAATTTTTTTTTTAAATCACTCTGTATGCGTGTTTAAGGCTTTAAAAATGTCTACAATTTGATGTGCCCAACAAGGTCATCGCTTTAGAAATAAAAAAGTTACAAGTATGGGCAGTTTTAAGTGGCGCACCCTGTACATCTTTCCACTCCACTACGTGGATGTGGAAGTAATAAATCAAATGGCATATATTTTCATTAAAAATAATGTATGTTTTTATCCGAATTTGTTATAAATAAAAACAAGATATGAAATGTTTCATATTTCTATTGTGAAATATAGTTCATTTAGTTATCCTTAAAATAAAATCATGGAAAAAAACATTTTATATTTATTACAAAAAATGTTTTGTAAGACATACAAAGAAAAATGTTAGTGTAGTTTTGATGAATAAGTATACCTACTAGAAGCCTCAGATTTTTTATAATATTTTACACTACTATAAAGAAAACTACCTGTTGTTAAACTTGAGGCATGTTCAATTTTATTAACATTTAACATTACAAATTGTGTTTTTATAATAAGAAATGTTTCTTTTTATTTAAAATACACTTTCAGATGTATCAATAAACCCTGATGTCATAATATTTTAGCTTCATTAAATCAGTATTTATAATTACTTAATAATTTTCGCACAATTTGTATCCCAATTTGGGACATTGGATGATTTGAGTCGCAAATTTTACATCCACATCCAAATAGTGGATTGGAAGTATAGTAATCGTAAAAAAAACTTCATTTTTTTTTTGTTGAAATCGGTTTAGAATGTCATGAAATATCAAGATTTTAAATTTGAGGGCAAAAAAAAACTGTATCTATCGGTCTGTCTGTATTTTTTGTACGCACGTTTCCTGTGGGACGGTTTAAGATATTAACTTAATAGTTGTTACGTGTATGTATTATAAAAAGATCTGGAACACATTGCTATAAAATTACACAAAAAATAATCGTTATAGAGATTCTAGCATTTTACTTAATCGCCAGAATGTATTACAATAACGGTATAAAAGCCGCTCGAAAAGTGGCTTATATTTGGTAATTTTTTAGTTTCGGAGTCTGTTATTCTAGTTTCGGTTAAACAGACAATAATGGGTTGTATCTGAAACTAATTGACTTGTCTTTTTGAAATGAAGGATTGCTTGTTCTGAAAGACAGTTTTATTGCATCTTATTATGAACGCTTGTGGGGTAAGGCCTCTATTGTAAGAAACCATTTCCGAAATATATTTATTTCAACCATATGTTTTGTTTTTTAAATTTATAAACATTTTCTCTACAGATATTTTAAAGGATGTGTATTTTGTAATTATCTATTGTTCAAAATAAGTAGACTTCATCGACTTACAGTCCAATTTACGTCTTTCTATTTGAAAGGGTAAAGGTGGTTTAATATTTGCTTACGAGACTGCAGTAGAAATTTTTTCGCTCTTTCTTTACTTCACAAATTAGATATTTTTCTATTAAATATATATATAAATTAATTACAATTTTAGACATTACATGCATTTTGTGTCATGAAAAAATTTAGATACATTTTGATAGTGAAAAACTGTTGAAAACTTGGAAAATATGTACGTCACAAAAAAATTAGAACAGAGCAAAATTTTAAAGAATGTATTAACCTATACGTTTGAATTTTTCCAGATTTTTAAATTTCATAGTTTACGATATTTTCCGTTTTCCGACAAGGGCCTTTTTTTCGGTTTTTTCCAGGAAACTTGGACAGAGTGCACTTTAGGAAAAAGTCATAAAGGAAAAAATGTCTTGTAGTTTAATAATATTTTCACTCGAATTTATGGATTTTTCTCGTCACTTTTTATTCCACCTTCAACCCTTTTTGGAAAAATTCAACCGCTATATCTCGGAAAATATGCATTTTTCGAAAATTTTACGAGAGTAAAAAGTTGTTATTTTTCATAAAATTATCTAAAAAGACATTTTATTTTTTTAATTTACCTCAATTTTACCAGTTAACAAATTAGCAACAAGATCATTGTTTATAATAATTGCGAGGCAATATTAGCGGCCATTTTTTTTTTGGAGTTTGATCTAGACTTCAAAACGAACAGAATCCACAAAGTTTTGTGAAAATCCATTCATTCGATAAACTATTTAGTCAGAATGCTAATTTGCCTACACTATAATGTGTTAGAACTACAAAGTACACATAACATAATCCTGGGATTATATAGACAGAGAAAATAAATTTCCTTTTAAGAGTTGATGTTCGGTTTTTGTTACATTTTACCATTATTGTATTATTTTGGTTTGAAATACGTATGTTTACATTTTCATAAATGCTAAATATTTGTGTTGTATTCATTTTTTTAAAAGCTTTTATTTAACTTGCAATGTGTTATGTATGAATGTATGTTTGTTTGGTGAAATCTTGCAAGCTGAATTTTGACTAGTTCTTATTATACTAGAGCTTTGAAATTTGGCACACGTGTATAAGTCCTGTGACAATGTAACATAGTATAGCCATTATCGGTCTAAATCCAATATGGCGGACGTTCCAAGATGGCGGATCGGCTTTTTAGTCACAACCATGAAGGGGTTTTACGAGTAAAATACGATAGACAATGTGACGTCATTCTAAATTCAATATGGCGGACGCCCCAAGCTGGCAGATCGCCTTTTTCTTCACAACCCCCTTGATATGGGGGTTGTGAAGAAAAAGGCGATCTGATCCATTTGAAAAAACTGTACTAAAAAGTTTAAATAATTTTTTAAAATTCATACACCTGGAAACCAAAAGCTTTGGGAGCGGTCAATTGAGCAAAGTAACTATGCAATCGTGCTATATGACCGGCCGCAAAGTTTTTGGTTTCCAGGTGTATGAATTTTAAAAAATTATTTTTACTTTTTAGTACAGTTTTTTCAAATAAAAGCTTTTTCTTAAATAGTATATTAAAGTATAAGTATAGTGCTTTCACACCTAAATACACAATATACTCTTTTCTGTAAGAGATAGGACAAAATCTTAGAAAGAATTATTCAGAATGAGTATTGTTTTTTTGAGATTTTTTTATAGAAATAGTTTTGAATTAGTCAGATTTCAGTTTGTCTTAATATTTTAAGGTTTTTCAAATTGTTTAAACAATTTTAATTTACTTAAATAATTATAATTTATTTAAGCAATTACGTTTTGTTACAAATTTGTAGCATTTCCATCTTTTTTTAGTTTCACAATTTTGTTTATTAAGAGTTTGCTAATGAAACCTGCAAATTATTTAAGCAACTTATTCCTGTTTATTGCCAACTTTCTTCAGAATGGAGCTAGAGTTGTGCAGGTTTTAAGAAATTTTGAACTTCTCATCGACTTTCTGCTCATATTTAAAATAAAGAACATTCTTGAGACTAATTAAAAATAATTTCTGCAAAAAGAGTCGCAAGTAAATAACAATAAATGCTAGAAATACATGATACTCTACTTTTGTCCTTATGGGGTCATTTTGAGGCCCAATAGTTCTCATGGGGGGTGTAATTGAAAAAATAATTATTAATTCGTATTCTTTGAACTATTGTGAAATTTAAAAAAAGTTGGAAATGTTACAAATTTATAGCAAAATATAATTTTTTGAATAAATTATAATTGTCTAATACATTTGAAAAGCATTAAAATATTAACACAATCTAGAAGGTGATTAATTAATAATAATTTGTGTAAAAGAGAACTCAAATAAATAATAATAAACGTTAAAAATACGTGATGCTCCAACTTTACCCTTATAGGGTCAATTTGCAAGTGAGCAAAATTTTAACAAATTCAGTTTTATTTTTCTGAATAATATTTCTTTACAGCACCCTGTCCTATCTCGTACAGAAAATTTGATAAATTGACAAATAGCAGAAAAAAACTATCTGTGAGAACTAAAAAGAAAAACTATCTACAAAATTAATTTCCAATCTTTGCAGATAGATTTTCTTTTTAGTTCATACAGATTGTTTTTTCTACTGTTTGCCAAATCCCATAAAGAATATGTTTTATAACAATTATAAGCAAATAAAAAGTAATTCACTTTTACGCGAACTTCATGTTTCGAAACTTAAATTGTGACATAAATTAGTATTCTCACAGGATGAGATTTCCTTATTTACTTATACGTCGACAGACTACAGATTGTAATAATATTCTTCTAGGCAAATACGATAAAGCAGCATAGCATACATCTGACAACGCCGCCGGAAGTCAGTTAAACCTGTAATTTTTATATTCGGGTGTCATTTTACGCATCGATTAAAATATTCATAAGGACACCAATTAAACCGTAAAGTAGGTAGGATGCTAACTTAGCCTTTCAATAAATTTTGTGTATATCAGTGTGTATATTAGTGGATGCCAAGTGAGAACGTTATTAGGTAGGATGCCAACGGATACCTTATATAAATATAAATATATATATATATATATATATATATATATATATATATATATATATATATATATATATATATATATATATATATATATATATATATATATATATATATATATATATATATATATATAAAAAAATAATCTCCATATTTTCCTACCCCCATTTGGTTGCTCTTAATTGGGGTAATAAGTACGAATATAAAACATAATATATACTACCCTTACTCAATTATTTCTAGTGGGTCTGAGTTGTCTGATGAACATGTCGGGACTGAGAGAGTCAATTGGTTCTATATATATATATATATATATATATATATATATATATATATATATATATATATATATATACCCCCATTTGGTTGCTCTTAATTGGGGTAATAAGTACGAATATAAAACATAATATATACTACCCTTACTCAATTATTTCTAGTGGGTCTGAGTTGTCTGATGAACATGTCGGGACTGAGAGAGTCAATTGGTTCTATATATATATATATATATATATATATATATATATATATATATATATAGAACCAATTGACTCTCTCAGTCCCGACATGTTCATCAGACAACTCAGACCCACTAGAAATAATTGAGTAAGGGTAGTATATATTATGTTTTATATTCGTACTTATTACCCCAATTAAGAGCAACCAAATGGGGGTAGGAAAATATGGAGATTATTTTTTTTGCCATTTTCAATAATCGTTCCCAGGACCGACGCGTTCAACCGCCCTTTTCAGACCCGTGTGTATCATAATGACATACCTAATAGGCGATACCAGTCCCGACACTGTTGCCGGACCTCACCTACAGATGAAGATGTTTCGTTAATAATTTATCCCTGTTAGATTAGTCTAAAGAGAGAAACATAACTAATACTTTTGAAGAAACATTCTAAAATCGCTTAAAAGTTAATGAAAGTGACTATTTTTGGTGTTTGCGATTATTTAACATATCTTGCAAGACAATAAGTACCAGAAAAAAAATTAATCATCCACCCCGTTGGCAAAGGGTTATCTCAATATCTCTCATAATATACCGGGTGCCACAGGCTAGAGGCTCCCCCCTATATTTTCTTTACTTTTTAATTTATCCATTTGAAATTTGGGTAGCATAAACTACCTGTAAAAATGAATTTTTGGGCATAAAGAACGGTACAAGATCATTTCCGGTTTACCCGGAAATGACCGACCTTTCGATTTTTAAATGGAACACCCTGTGTATTTTTACATACTTGGATTCAAGACAACATTCTGAGTATACAATGAGATTTTCGCCAATTTTTGAGTCGATGTCCAGTTTTCTTAAGCATTCTAAGACATTCATCTAAAATGCTTTGAAATACCAAAATTTGTTCTACGGCAGGTAAAGTCCAAGGCAAAAATATGATTTTTAATTTTATTTCATTAATGACTATTTACGAAATTGAAGAAACTTTTTTATTGAAAACTTTTTTTTCAAATGGGAGGGTGGTGGTTCCTAGTATTCAATAAATTATAGATTTTTTTTTCTGAATTCATTGATATCCATTTCAAATCTATAATCTTTGTTTTTCTATTTTATTAAATTTATTTAAAAATAAAAAATCACTTTCAAAATAATTTTTATTGATCCTTATACTTTGCAATAGTACCTACTTATACCTAAACAAAAGAGAGAACAAAAAGGTAGTTATTCACATTTCATTATTAGACATATGATTTTTGCAAAGGCAACTACGTTTAATTTCAAGAAAAACTATAATGAAAGTGATTTTTTATGTTTAAAAAAATTCAACAAAATAGAAAAACTAATAGCATAGATTTGAAATGGTTATCAATGAATTCAGAAAAAAAATCTTTTAATTTATCGAACAGTATGAGCCACCGCCTTCCCATTAAAAAAAAAGTTTTCAATAAAAAAGTGATTTGTTCAATTTTGGAGGCTTCATAAATAGTTATCAAAGAAATTAAATGAAAAATTATATTTTTCCCACCTGCTGTAGAACAAATTTTGGTATTCCAAAGCACTCTAGACGCATGTCTTAAACTGCTTAAAAAAACTGAATTTCGACTCAAAAATTCGCGAAAATCTCATGGTATACTCAGAATGTTGTCTTGAGCCAAATATGTAAAAATATACAGGGTGTTCCATTTAAAAATCTAAAGTTGCGATCGTTTCCGAGTGAACAGGAAATGGTTTCATACCGTTTTTTGCGTCCAAAAATCCATTTTTACAGGTAGTATATGCACCCCAAATTTCAAATGGATAAATTAAAAAATAACGGAAATATTGGGGGGGGGGAGCCACTAACCTGTAGCACCCGGTATAGTTGTAACATGACTTACCAGATATGCAATGCAAGCGTTTTAAATCATTTTTTCCGCCATGAGGTGTATTATTTAATCCTTTAAGCGCAATGCGCATGTCAGTAGCCGGCATGTGATTTTCTGAAATATTTCATAATTGCTGTTTTTCTTCATGTACTAATATTTGTCATTATGACAACATATTTTCAGATATTTCTAAGTAATGGTACATATTTTATAGGGATAGTGTAAACACCACCGACAAATTCAATAGTCTATACAGGACAGTTATTGAATATGAAATTATATTCTTTTTTTATATTCTTTTTCGTAAATGTGTTACGCCTGGTACAATAATATTACGATTTATTAATATTAATAGAAATTTTGAGAATAATGGAACTATCAGCCAAAACAGTTTATTACACTTTGAGCTAGCCCCTTTTTAATGGACAAACTTATTATATCTATTTAGTGAAGTAAATGAAAGCTCCATCTCTCATATATTATTAATTTCCTATGGGTTACTTTTAGCATCAGATTTCGTTAAAATCGAAATATCTCAAAAACTATTGGTTTTTTAGGTAGGAAATGATCTTGAAAATTACCTTAAAATAATGAACAGAATTCGAATCCGGCATAAAAAATAAGGCATGCTATTTAAAATAAAGAAGTTGATGTCAATTTCCGGTATAACGAGACGTTATTTTCATTAAATATAATTGCCCCTGTCCCTAAATTTTCAGCTTCAAATTATTTGTTTTCTTAAAACGTCTAATAGGCCACTAACCGTGATGCACACTGTATATTGCGATATGATCTATACAACTAGAAATATTTAAGAAGAACTGCAAAAAACACAATATGATACCTTTTGAAAAAATACTGCATTGGAAAATCAGCAAATAAAAATTGCTCAAGATGTTTTTAAGATTACCGCAAGATCTCGTAATCAAAGAAATAAAAAACTAAGAAACATGTATTTTGCTAAAAAGGCAGCTAAAAAAATTGCATTTATTGTAATGCATCCATAATTTTCATTAATTTTTATTAGAATTTTTTCGGTTGATCTTTTAATACGAATGTATGTTGCCTAATTATTCCTAGCACGACTAATAACATATTAAGGGGATCAAATATTTGACATCTTAAGCCAAAAATGTATAAATATTTAAAAGCACCCCCGGCACCTCGACTGTGCTATCAATACTATTCCACAATGTTAAATATGGCAGAAAATTTCAAAGGCTGTTAAACTCAAATTATTTTTTAATATTCAGCGAAGAAGCGTGCACAATTTTGCAGTTCCTTCAATATAAGCAATTTAGTTTTTAATGCCTCATTTATTATATAGTAAGAAAACATACTTGTAAATGTGGTAGTTCTTTTAAATAAGTAAACTGAGAGAAAGTGGACGCATTATAACGGGTGGCTTTAGGTTCAACCCAACATGTGGCAAGTCATAAAGTCATTATTAGCTCTACTTATAGTATTGTATATTTGTATAATGTTCCCGGAAATGCCTTGGACTTGAAAAATGAAATGCCGGTTATTTTATAGCTGACAACTTTCAATGCTAAAAAATCGACTTCATTAACTTATAAATATCTACACCTACTACCAACAATATTGGTAAGCGAATCGTACGATCGTACAAAAATACTTAAATTATTCTTAAAAAATGTTTTTTTCTTAACCAACTCTCAAGCAACAAAAGTAATTCAGGGATATTGTGTTAAGTAGCACAGACTAGGTCTATAGCTATTGTAGATTCTGACCACATGCAAGACTCCGAAAATTTGCTCCTTGTCCAAAATAACATACAATTTAAATTTTTAACTTTCTCCAGAATAGAATCGAAATATCATCGAGTTTCGTCACTCGAGTAGATACCATGCAATGCTCCTTTTTTTCTAGTAATTTTTTTTCTTGAGCTCCTCATAGTAATAATGACAAACTTTTATCGTCTCCTTGTTTTCATGTAGTCAGTAATAACAGAAATTACAGACTGTCACCAAATTATGAACATAACCAAATTAACTTTAATAAACATTTGATCGATGGTTTTACGGGAGGGGAGGGGGGAGGAATTTATTTCAATAATGAATAATTATTTTTAAAAATTATTCTTTCATTTGGTATCTTTAAGCCTCATCGAGTGCTGAAAAAACCTTTGTGAAAATTACATCTGTTATGGATTGTTTCTAACAATTTTTAAGTAAAAAATTATTTCACCATTTATTAATTTTGAATTCCTTTCTATCAAATATTAAACGCATTATTTCTTAAAAATCGATCTATCGATCAAAAGCGGAGGAAATTTCAAATTGGCTTTTATGTTTTGTGATTTGAAAAATGGATATTTAAGAAAAATACATTATCTCATCGCGAAGAGTAGTCAAAAATACATAAGTAAAAAAAATGGTAATGTTCAAGTTTCCTAAGGATAGCTAATACTTATCTGCAAACTTTGCCAAAAAATATTACGTGGAATTTGGACGTACCATGTTTTTTTGTACGACTGTCTATTTTTTTTGTTTTCAATCGTTAATTGAGGCGACCTGGCCGCTTGAATAGTAGCGCAAAAAACGGTTATTTTTAAACTTACACGCGGACGCCTGTAATAATAATAATAATAATATGCTTGTGCGTAGAAAAGTTTACACTTGTATATTACAACCAGACAGAGGCTCTAATTATGTATCGTTACCATGGTAGCATCCATAAAAATTTCCAGAACTTTTTCGCCTGGTGAGTACGGTAAGTGAAATTACCCTGGAGTTTTTTCTGTCAAATGTTTTTTTATTGGAATTTAATTTTTTTATATATGGTAAAAAATAAACGTTCCACCACATTTCGTAGATCAAATTTATTAAAAATAATAATTTAGACTTTTCTTAATCTACTTTCTATTGTTTAATGCAACTAAAATTGCTAAATCATATTTTATTTTACTTGATGTTTTGTAGAATCTGTGAAAAATCAAATGAATTCGCTTTAAAATATTTGACACACACATACTTTTTTACAGTTTTAGTTTCATATATTATTTATTATGTTTATTATGACAATAATGTTAGAGTGATGCTTTTAGTTTTTAATTTTATTTAGATGTGAAATTATCCAGCCGAATTCCCCACGTGTTTGAATTACTAACAGAAAATGTTTTCTCGATCTCGGAATGTAATGTTGGGGATAATTTTTATATTCGAGATCTCTAAAAATTTTCAGATGTAATTCAGAAACCAGGGAGATAACTAGTGAAAATTAGATGTTCACGATGTTCTACAACAAGGATCCAGTGAACTTTTGTCGTATCTATTTCCGTAAGTAAATCAAAGTCAAAAAATCACCAACTTCGAAATTTAAATAATTTGTTTCTAATTATTTAAACCAAAATTGTTGGATGTCATTTTTCTCTTTTTCTCGAAAATAAAAAAAATAAAATCCAACATTTTTTTTTCATAAAAACAAAAATTGATAAGCGGCGGGGAGAAAATCGAACAAAAAATGTTTTCCCTCAAGAATAAAAATGGATAAGCGGAGGCAGAAAGTCGAAAAGTATACACGGAGGGTCAGACGGGCCCTCTCTACGGGCCACTCGTATGCCCGGGCCCCTAAAGTCTGTATCGAATATATCTCCTCATACTTGCGATTTTACATGTACACCAAGATATTAAATCATCAGTCTCCACTGTAGGTAACTGATAAATTCGCCAAAGTTAATATATGACTAATATGTAAATATGTTTCATGTCTATTTTTTTAAGCTTCAATAGTTCTTTAATTGTTTTGTTTATTTCGCATTTTGTTATTAGAATGAAATTTGATGTACTTGTTTATTACATTAAAGGTATTTTGGAATGTAAGAACCAGTATTAGCTCAGAGCCGCCCTTGAAAACCTATCATCTAAGTGCGTCTGGTACTCGACTCTAGTATTCGCAGTAGTTATTAGAGTCTCATAAAGACCATGCTTTATTAACATCTGGTGTTGAAGTTTTAAGGACAAATACCTGATGTACCGTTATCCATACTGAAGCGTTTTATTACCGATTATTATCTTTAATTATTCAATGTGATGACCATTAATACTTTATTTAACATAACAAATCAACTTCTTAACTACTGTGCTTTAAATACTAGGTCCATGTGTAGCCGATAAAGAGGTATTGTTTAGCGACTGGTTTTACTTTACTTAGAGTGTATAATTTTTTTATTCACCTATACATTGTCAAATTAAAGGAACAAAGTATTTAAAGTATTTATAACAAAACAGCGATTTCAGTTTTTAAACTCGAAAAATTAATTTTTTTGATTCCATTCCATCGTATTCGATAGGAATAATATTTGTGAGTACGCTTAAGGTCTCAATTGGTTTATACAATTAGAAACAAATTATTTAAATTTCGAAGTTGGTGATTTTTTGACTTTGCATTACTTACGGAAATAGATACGACAAAAATTCACTGGGCCTTTGTTGTAGAACATCGTGAACATCTAATTTTCACTAGTAATCTCCCTGGTTTCTGAATTAAATCTGAAAATTTTTTGAGATTTCACATCTATATAAAATTAAAAACTATTGTCAGAACAAACAATAATATATGAAACTAAAACTGTAAAAAACTGTCAAATATTTTAAAGCGAATTCATTTGATTTTTCACAGATTTTACAAAACGTCAAGTAAAATATAATATGATTTAGCAATTTTAGTTGCATGAAACAATAGAAAGTAGATTAAGAATAGCCTAAATTATTATTCTTAATAAATTTTATCTAGGAAATGTGGTGGAACGTTTATTATTTACCACATATAAAAAAATTAAATTTAAATAAAAAAACATTTGCTAGAAAAAGCTCCATGGTAATTTCACCTACCGTATCCACCAGGCGAAAAATTTCTGGAAATTTCTTACCATGGTAACGATACATAATTAGAGCCTCTGATTGGTTGTAATATATAAGTGTGAACTTTTTTACGCACAAGCATATTATTTTATCTTGTATCTATTATTTAACTTACGGAGCTACAGGTGTCCGCGTCTAAGGTTAAAAATGACCGTTTTTCGCGCTACTCTTCAAGCGGCCAGGTCGCCTTAATTAATAATTGAAAACAAAAAAAATAGACAGTCGTACAAAAAAAAACATGGAACGTTTCAATCGCATGCAACATTTTTTGGCAAAGTTTGCAGATAAGTATTAGGTATCCTTAAGAAACTTGAACTTTACCGTGTTTTTTTTACTTATGTATTTTTGTCTAGTCTTCGCGATGGGATCCTGTATTTTTCCTAAATATGCATTTTTCAAATCACAAGACTATGTGTCTAGCAAATTTGGAATTTCCACCGCTTTTGGGGGTAATAAATGTAATCGATCGATTTTTAAGAAATACTGCGTTTAATATTTGATAGCAAAGAATTCAAAATTAAAAAAAAGGTGAAATAATTTTTTACTTAAAAATTTTTATAAACAATCCATAGCAGATGTATTTTTTTTTTCAAAAGGTTTTTTCAGCACTCGATGAGGCTTAAAAATACCAAATGAAGGCATCAGTTTTAAAAATATTTATTCATTATTGAAATAAATATTTTAATTTTTAAAGAATAACCTATCTACCTAACGAATTTAGATAAAACAAAGTGGAGGGAAATTCTGGGAGCATCTGTTTTTCAAATGCCAAAGTTTCAGAAAAAAAGCTTTCTTCGTTTTCGTTTTTTATTCCGTTCAAACATGCAAGCATACAGAGAACATTTCCAAAGTTGTTAAACATCATCTCAGTATCGTATTTTTAATTTCAACCAGAAAACACAAATGTATTTATATTAATATGCTATGATCTGCTACACGTTTTTTTGCTACTTTTGGTTTAGTTCGAAGTTGCAACTTAATTATAATTGAATGGAAATGATACCATAGAAAATTAAATATCCTTTACAGTCTTTTTTTTAATTTAAAATCGACTGAGAAAAAATAGAATTGCAGCCAATTTTCCTTCAACAGAAAGAAGGCTATGCAAAAATATTTAATAAGTAATATTCCAACAAGGCGAAAAGGCAGTGCATAGAAAATTTTGGACAATAATACCATCGTATTCTCTTTACGTTAGTATTGACAATTTTAATATTATAATAAAATAAAATTTTAAAACGTTATTGAAAGGAAGTCTCTTTAAATTAAAAATATTTTTTTTAAATGGAAACATCCATTTTTTCCCTATTACTTAGATCACTGAAATTTGTCTTCTCGCAGAAAATATAAAATTAAGTTTTACTAAAAAAAATAAAGCAAAGTTTTCTTTATACACAACCTAATTTGTTTGAAAATAGAACAAAAGTGGGCAGGGGCTTGCATTTAAAAAAATATATTTAAGAGACTTTTTCAATAATTTAAAATTCAATTGTATTTTAAGATTATAATTATTGGCACATTACATTAAAGTGGTAATTTGTTAAAAATTATCTATCCAATGTTCTATGAATACTACATTTCTAGTTTGATAGAATTCTACTGATTGCATATTTTTTACATAGCATTTTTCTGTTAAGAGAAAATTGGCTATAATTATGTTTCTTCTCAGCCTATTTTAAATTTAAAAATGGACTGTAAAGAAAATTGAATTTTGAATCGTAATCATGACAGGTTACCTTTCTGTTTAAAAAAATTAAAAAAGTTGCAACTTCGAACTAACCCAAAAGTAGCGAAGAAACCATGTATCATGTCAAACGTAACTTATTTATGTTTAAATAAACGCACCTAAATTTGAAAATTTTATTTTTAAAATGAAAAAGTTACAGATCATTACATGCCCTCTGTGCCATCCCGTATATGAAAACCTTAAATCTTAGTTTTAACTCGATCAATATAAATAAAGTAAATTCAAAAATTAAATATTAAGTACATGCACACAAGAATCTTCTCCATCGAGAAAGTTGAAAATAATCTGGTATGATATTTCCAAATGAATATTTCGTATTTACAGTGTTGCCAGACTCCGGTATTGTCAACGTCCGATGAACCATGCGGGCTTAGGAGCGTACTGTATAAAATTATATACTATATACTGAACGCCCTCTGCATAAAATATGCAGAACTACATCTGTATAAAATACTACATTGAACCGCTTTTTCAGTCCCAGTGTCAAATGCGTTTTTGAACTTTTTTATGACATAACCAAGGTAGATAAGTAAGAAAAACACAAAAACGTTCTCAGACCCGGAGGTGGGTCTGGGATCGTCAGTTTTGGTCTGACAACGTCGGTGGTGTATGACGAATTGGGTCTGTGTAGTCGGTTAAACAAATCTATATATATATATATATATATATATATATATATATATATAAGGTATTCGTTGGCATCCTACCTAATAACGTTCTCACTCGGCATCCACTAATATACACACTGATATACACAAAATTTATTTAAAGGCTAAGTTAGCATCCTACCTATTTTACGGTATAATTGGTGTCCTTATGAATATTTTAATCGATGCGTAAAATGACACCCGAATATAAAAATTACAGGTTTAACTGACTTCCGGCGGCGTTGTCAGATGCTGCTATGCTGCTTTATCGTATTTGCCTAGAAGAATATTATTACAATCTGCAGTCTGTCGACGTATAAGTAAATAAGGAAATCTCATCCTGTGAGAATACTAATTTATGTCACAATTTAAGTTTCGAAACATGAAGTTCGCGTAAAAGTGAATTACTTTTTATTTGCTTATAATTGTTATAAAACATATTCTTTATGGGATTTGGCAAACAGTAGAAAAAACAATCTGTATGAACTAAAAAGAAAATCTATCTGCAAAGATTGGAAATTAATTTTGTAGATAGTTTTTCTTTTTAGTTCTCACAGATAGTTTTTTTCTGCTATTTGTCAATTTATCAAATTTTCTGTACGAGATAGGACAGGGTGCTGTAAAGAAATATTATTCAGAAAAATAAAACTGAATTTGTTAAAATTTTGCTCACTTGCAAAGTGACCCTATAAGGGTAAAGTTGGAGTATCACGTATTTTTAACGTTTATTATTATTTATTTGAGTATTATTAATTAATCACCTTCTAGATTGTGTTAATATTTTAATGCTTTTCAAATGTATTAGACAATTATAATTTATTCAAAAAATTATATTTTGCTATAAATTTGTAACATTTCCAACTTTTTTAAATTTCACAATAGTTCAAAGAATACGAATTAATAATTATTTTTTCAATTACACCCCCCATGAGAACTATTGGGCCTCAAAATGACCCCATAAGGACAAAAGTAGAGTATCATGTATTTCTAGCATTTATTGTTATTTATTTGCGACTCTTTTTGCAGAAATTATTTTTAATTAGTCTCAAAAATGTTCTTTATTTTAAATATGAGCAGAAAGTCGATGAAAAGTTCAAAATTTCTTAAAACCTGCACAACTCTAGCCCTATTCTGAAGAAAGTTGCTTAAATAATTTGCAGGTTTCATTAGCAAGCTCTTAATAAACAAAATTGTGAAACTAAAAAAAGATGGAAATGCTACAAATTTGTAACAAAACGTAATTGCTTAAATAAATTATAATTATTTAAGTAAATTAAAATTGTTTAAACAATTTGAAAAACCTTAAAACATTAAGACAAACTGAAATCTGACTAATTCAAAACTATTTCTATAAAAAAATCTCAAACAAACAATACTCATTCTGAATAATTCTTTCTAAGATTTTGTCCTATCTCTTACAGAAAATAGTATATTGTGTATTTAGGTGTGAAAGCAGTACATTCCCGGACGACGACGCATCGAAGTTCGGGAATGTGCTTTCACACCGAAATACGCATACTATTTTTTCTGAAATCACAATCAATATTATTATAAATTAAAGAATTTGTATTAATGCATAAAATTTCTTCATTAATGAATAACATTTCTTCATTATAATCTAATATTTCTTCATTACAATCTAACTGCTTACTAATAAATGTAATTTTGATGTATGTGTAAGTGTAAACGTAAGTTTGATTGTTTGTCTGCGTGTATTTATTTACTGTCAAAAATATACATAAAAAACCATACGGGAATGTTACTTTACCGGCCTATGCCGGGAAAGTAACATTCCCGTACGGTTTTGTTGATCGTTGCTTGGCAACGGATCTTTTCCGGTCTGTTTTCTGATAGTTTCTTAGCAACGGACTAAAATACTGGAATTGTGCATTTTTCGATCTGAAATCGCGCCGAAACTGTAGAGATTGCCGATCGATTTCAGAAAAAGTACTTTATAAATGAGAGAAATTACTTTTTTTGGTAAATTTCCAAGACATATGAATTGCTCATTTAATCATGCGTCGCTCCCTGGCACACTGTATATGCTTTCTTAGAAAATGTAAGGCTCTTACTGAAACGAGAAATTGGAGATTTTTTTAATTTTTAAAACATAATAACATTGAAAATATCAACTTTATGAAAAAAATTATCGAACATTTCTTGTTGGAAATCGATAAAAAAATATTTAAAAACATTGTTTCATTGAAAAAATGTAATATTTCCTTTTGTTGTAAACAAAATTGTTTTAAACAATATCAGAGCGGGTTACCGTCTGGTAACATGGATGCTCATAATCAGTAGTGTCTCCAGAACTGATTCCAACAAATAAACTGCGTCCGAAATGTATTCGAAACTCATGCGCCCATACTGCCTGCTATATAACTAGACCTCCCAATTTTATAGACCAGTAACAACTTCGTAAAAAAAATGAAAATCGGCAAAGAGACCACGCTGTTTCATTTCTACATAAAAACTTTTAAAAAGTAAAAAACCTAAACCACATTCCAATTTAAAATATATAAATGACTAAGTTTTAAAATCTGAAAAGGAAGTAACAGGACAAGCTTTACTTGAAAACGTTTTTATTGAAAATAAAATTATATATAAAAAAAAATATTTTTAAGGAAAAGCTTTTTTCTGAAATCAATCGGCAATGTCTACATTTTCGGCGCGATTTCAGATCGAAAAATGCACAATTCCAGTGTTTTAGTCCGTTGCTAAGAAACTATCAGAAAACAGACTGGAAAAGATCCGTTGCCAAGCAACGATCAACAAAACCGTACGGGAATGTTACTTTCCCGGCCTAGGCCGGGAAAGTAACATTCCCGTACGGTTTTTTATATATATTTTTGACAGTAAATAAATACACGCAGACAAACCAACTCACATTAAAATTGCATTCATTAGTAAGCAGTTAGATTGTAATGAAGAAATGTTATGTATTAATACAAATTCCTTAATTTATAATACTATTGATTGTGATTTCAGAAAAAATAGTATGTGTATTTCGGTGTGAAAGCACATTCCCGGACTTCGATGCTTGTTGGCCTCGGCTAGCGCCTCGGCCAACAATTTGCATCGTCGTCCGGGAATGTATTGCTTTCACACCTAAATGCACAATATACTATTATTTGAAAAAACTGTACTAAAAAGTAAAAATAATTTTTTTAAATTCATACACCTGGAAACCAAAAACTTTGCGGACGGTCATATAGCACTATTGCATAGTTACTTTGCTCAATTGACAGCCCCCAAAGCTTTTGGTTTCCAGGTGTGTGAATTTTAAAAAATTATTTAAACTTTTTAGTACAGTTTTTTTAAATGTTTTTTTTTTTATTTTCTTAAAAATATTTTTTTTATGTAATTTTATTTTTTACTTTTTAGTCTACTTATTTTACAGACAGACAGACAAAACCCTTTCGTTTGATACAAATGGCAAGGGAGTCGTGAAGAAAGATAATTTGCCATTCTAGGGCGTCCGCCATATTGGATTTATAATGGCGTTACATAGTTTATCGTATTTTACTCGTCAAACCCTTTCATTTGATTCCATATCAAGGGGGTTGTGAAGAAAAAGGCGATCTGCCAGCTTGGGATGTCCGCCATATTGAATTTAGAATGACGTCACATTGTCTATCGTATTTTACTCGTAAAACCCCATATCAATAGGGTTGTGACTAAAAAGCCGATCCGCCATCTTGGGACATCCGCCATATTGGATTTAGACCGATAATGGCTATACTATGTTACATTGTCACCGGACTTATACACGTGTGCCAAATTTCAAAGCTCCAGTGTAATAAGAACTAGTCGAAATTCAGCTTGCAAAATTTCACCAAACAAACATACATTCATACATAACACATTGCAAGTTAAATAAAAGCTTTTAAAAAAATGAATACAACACAAATATTTAGCATTTATGAAAATGTAAACATACGTATTTCAAACCAAAACAATAAAATAATGGTAAAATGAAACAAAAACCGAACATCAACTCTTAAAAGGAAATTTATTTTCTCTGTCTGTATAATCCCAGGATTATGTTATGTGTACTTTGTAGTTCTAACACATTATAGTGTAGGCAAATTAGCATTCTGACTAAATAGTTTACCGAATGAATGGATTTTCACGAAACTTTGTGGATTCTGTTCGTTTTGAAGTCTAGATCAAACTCCAAAAAAAAAAAAATGGCCGCTAATATTGCCTCGCAATTGTAATAAACAATGATCTTGTTGCTAATTTGTTAACTAGTAAAATTGAGGTAAATTAAAAAAACAAAATGTCTTTTTAGATAATTTTATGAAAAATAACAACTTTTTACTCTCGTAAAATTTTCGAAAAATGCATATTTTCCGAGATATAGCAGTTGAATTTTTCCAAAAAGGGTTGAAGGTGGAATAAAAAGTGACGAGAAAAATCCATAAATTCGAGTGAATATATTATTAAACTACAAGACTTTTTTTCCTTTATGACTTTTTCCTAAAGTGCACTCTGTCCAAGTTTCCCGGAAAAAAACCGAAAAAAAAGGCCCTTATCGGAAAACGGAAAATATCGTAAATTATGAAATTTAAAAATCTGGAAAAATTAAACGTATAGGTTAATATATTCTTTAAAATGTTGCTCTCTTCTAATTTTTTTGTAACGTACATATTTTCAACAGTTTTTCACTATCAAAATGTATCTAAATTTTTTCATGACACAAAATGCATGTAATCTCTAAAATTGTAATTAATTTATATATATTTAATAGAAAAATATCTAATTTGTGAAGAAAAGAAAGAACGAAAAAAGTTCTACTGCAGTCTCGTAAGCAAATATTAAACCACCTTTACCCTTTCAAATAGAAAGACGTAAATTGGACTGTAAGTCGATGAAGTCTACTTATTTTGAACAATAGACATTCTTTAAAATATCTGTAGAGAAAATGTTTATGAATTTAAAAAACCAAACATATGGTTGAAATTAATATATTTCGGAAATGGTTTCTTACAATAGAGGCCTTACCCCACAAGCGTCCATAATAAGACGCAATAAAACTGTCTTTCAGAAATAGCAATCCTTCATTTCAAAAAGACAAGTCAATTAGTTTCAGATACAACCCATTATTGTCTGTTTAACCGAAACTAGAATAACAGACTCCGAAAATGTAAAAACTTCTAAAATGTATCTATACAACTCTCTTAGCTGGTGTATTATACATTAATGATAATTTATATAATCAACACAATAGAAAGTAGCTTAACTGAAAATATTAGATTCATCTATAATTATATAACATATAAAATATGCTATAATTAAAATATACAAAAATATTATTTTTAATTTTTGTCACTTTTGTTTTTAGCAGTTAAATTATTAAGTATTTTAGTATTTATTTTATTTTGTAATATATCGAAGTTTATGTCGATTTACGTGTATTTTATATTGAGTAACTGCTATTCTATACTAATAAATTAGAAAAATTATCACATCGCCTGTTATATTACGATTTTACCTATGGACAACCTCTGTTTAATAATAATTAAACAGAGGTTGTCCATTCTTATAATAATAATAAGAAATATGCACGACAACGTAACAGCTGCCTTATTAATTATATACCAAAATAAACGATAATTAAACGACAATAATGAACAAAATAGTTCAGGTCGGTAAGTCTGTTGTTAATTATCAAATGAAATCGCCGAGAATCGCATATACGAAAATGCAATTTTTGTGAGTCAGTCCGTCAATTTCTTTTCAGTATTGAAAGTCACTGCTCATTCTTTTTGCTGCCTAATGACATGCAAAATCATATATGTAAGTTTTATATGACTATATATAATTTTGTATCGCAAATTACCAAATATAAGCCACTTTTCGAGCGGCTTTTACACCGTTATTGTAATACATTCTGGCGATTAAGTAAAATGCTAGAATCTCTAAAACGATTATTTTTTGTGTAATTTTATAGCAATGAGTTCCAGATCTTTTTATAATACATACACGTAACAACTATTAAGTTAATATCTTAAACCGTCCCACAGGAAACGTGCGTACAAAAAATACAGACAGACCGATAGATACAATTTTTTTTGCCCTCAAATTTAAAATCTCGATATTTCATGACATTCTAAACCGATTTCAAAAAAAAAAAAAAATTGAAGTTTTTTTTTACGATTACTATACTTCCAATCCACTATTTGGATGTGGAAGTAAAATTTACGACTCAAATCATCCAATGTCCCAAATTGATACAAATTGTGCGAAAATTATTAAGTAATTATAAATACTGATTTAATGAAGTTAAAATATTATGGACATGAGGGTTTATTGATACATCTGAAAGTGTATTTTAAATAAAAAGAAACATTTCTTATTATAAAAACACAATTTGTAATGTTAAATGTTAATAAAATTGAACATGCCCTCAAGTTTAACAACAGGTATTTTTCTTTATAGTAGTGTAAAATATTATAAAAAAATCTGAGGCCTTGGCTTCTAGTAGGTATACACTTATTCACCAAAACTACACTAACGTTTTTCTTTGTATGTCTTACAAAACATTTTTTGTAATAAATATAAAATGTTTTTTTCCATGATTTTATTTTAAGGATAACTAAATGAACTATATTTCACAATAGAAATATGAAACATTTCATTTCTTGTTTCTTATTTATAACAAATTCGGATAAAAACATACATTATTTTTAATGAAAATATATGCCATTTGATTTATTACTTCCACATGTACGTAGTGGAGTGGAAAGATGTACAGGGTGCGCATACTTATAACTTTTTTATTTTTAAGGCGATGACCTTGTTGGGCACATCAAATTGTAGACATTTTTAAAGCTTTAAACACGCATACAGAGTGATTTAAAAAATTGAAAAAATTGTTAAGAAAGGAAACTTAATTTCTTTGAATATTTTTTTACCTCACCTTGTACATGAAATGTGTTAATGTTTTCTTATAAAGGTTTTAATTAGCTTCAATGTATGTTAAAAATAAAGTTTTAAGAATAAAAATTTCTATTATTCAGTACATTTTAATAGAGTTTGTTTTTAAAAATATTTATTTCTTTTGTTTCTTGTTGCTGTTTTGTTACGTTGAGGATTTTTTGTGATATGTCTTTTACAAATAAAGCATAAAATTATTATTTACATTTTTTCAGTTATTTTAAAAAAATCAGGAGTCGGAAGGAGTGTTTTTAATTTCTTTCTCTAAAACCAAAAAGAATTTCGGATATGACGTAATAAACATAACATAAATTGAAGCTAATTAAAACTTTTATAAGAAAACATTGACGCAGTTCATGTACAGGATGAGGTAAACAAATATTCAAGGAAATTAAGTTTTCTTTCTTAACAATTATTTTAATTTTTTTTAAATCACTCTGTACACATGTTTAAATGCCTTAAAACTATCTACAATTTGATATGCCCAACATGGTCGTAGTTTAAAAAATAAGATAGTTGCAAGCCTGGGGAGTTTTAAGTGGGGCACCCTGTACAGTAATCTTAAAAAAAATTTCAAAATGTTTTTTGTTGAAATGATAAATGTCATAAAACGTCGAGATTTTAAATTTAAGAGAGAAAAAATTCTGTCTGTGTGTCGCTCTGTAACTTTTTTGTGCGCACGTTTTCTTCGCAACGGTCTAAGATACTGTCTTCAAATTTGGCACACATATGTTCCATGACGAGATCTGGTACTAGATTATGTCTTGCGCTAATTCCGGTGAAGGGTTGTGAGTTAAATAGGGTAAATAGGGAAAAACAATAAAGCAAGCTAATAACAGTCCAGAAACTTAATTTTTAAAACCTTCTATTTAACTTCATTTTAAAAGCTTTGTACGGTAGTTAGTATGTTTGGGTCAAATCATGCAACCAAAATGGGTCCTGGAGGTATTGTTTAATAGTGGATTCGGCGGCGCCCGGAGAGATTCGAATATGGATTCGGCAGCGGCTGAAATTTGCCTTGGTATTCGACATGGTCCGGAAGTCACCTTGGTGTATAGCCGTTCCCGAATATGGATTATGCAGCGCTCGAATATAGATTCGGCGGCGTTCTAATTTGGATTTGGCAGCGCCCGGAAGTTACTTTGGAATTCGGCAGCGCCCAAAAATGGATTCAGCGGCATCCTAATATCGATTCGGCAGAGCCCAGAAATTACCTTGGTATTCAGGCGCGCCCGGATATGGATTTGGCACTATCTTAATATGGATACGGAAACGCCCGGAATTTGCCTTCGTATTCGGCAGCGTCCGGAAGTTTTGGAGGTTTGGCTAGCATTCGGCAACGCCCTTTTATTAAAATTCTGTGACCAATTATTTCCACATACTAGAGTGCAAATATGGTCAAGATGTTTTCCTTTAAAGAGACTTGGATGGGAAATCTGGATGTGGAAATATTGATTCCTTAGGCAGCGATTTTATTCCAAAAGCTACAACAAAGTTTGAATGAATTATTTTATCACAACTCAATTGAGAGTAATACTCCAATTTCGATTTTCATAAAAAAAGTAATCTTTTAACAAATAGCCATAACTTTGACAATTTTTATTGTAGAAGAACCGGAATGTATTAAATTGAATTACCTTTCAACGTTGTAATAACCAATTTCAGACCCTTCGGTTTTTAAGTTATTCACGAAAAATACGTGTTGAAATTTGACATTTAGAAAGGGACGAAAAAACACAAAACCTTAAAAAAATAATCTCGAACAATCTTTGAACGGGACTAATCTGAAATTTAAGGTAATAGTATATTGTGTATCTAGGTGTGAAAGCGATACATTCCCGGACGACGATGCAATTGTTGGCCGAGACGCTAGCCGAGGCCAACAAGCATCGAAGTCTGGGAATGTGCTTTCACACCGAAGTACACATACTATTTTTTCTGAAATCACAATAAATACTATTTTAAACGTATAAAAATCAAAAATATAAACATTAAAAAAAAAAATTCTGAAATCACAATCAATACTATTTTAAACGTATAAAAGTCAAAAATATTAACATATTAAAATATATATAAAAAACCGTACGGGAATGTTGATCGTTGCTTGGCAACGGATCTTTTCCGGTCTGTTTTCTGATAGTTTCCTAGCAACGGACTAAAATACTGAAATTGTGCATTTTTCGCTCTAAAATCGCGCCGAAAATGTAGACATTCCCGATCGATTTCAGAAAAAGTTAATTTCTTATGTTTCAAGTCGTACAAATAACAGTTTTTGACATAATTCGTAATTTTCAAGATATTTCCAGAAACCCATTTTTTAAAGAATTGCTAGATACAACGAATCAAAAATTTACATTCAAACTATACAAATTGCGCGGAAATATTAACAAAATTGTATGACTTTTATATCAACTTTATTATTCTAATTATAACATGTTGTTTGAGTGACCTATAATAATTAATATCATGAGTGAAATAGAAGTAAAAATTGTTGAATTACTTAAACACTATCAACGAAAAAACTAGCTCGAATTAAAACTAAAATATACTTTACGTGCAATATGTACGTGCAATATGTACATACAATATGTTTACTTAAAGTAAACTGCACTTAAATTTTAATTTTATTTATATAAATATATACTTTGGAAAAAACTTTGTTAGTTTAGATGAATTATAGTTTTACAGATATCTATGAACTTACATTTAGAATCACGAGGTTGTAGATGCTCCAAACTGATTAATTTTGAAGCACAGTGGCAAGTGTAAAGTAAAAAATATATTATAATTTAAGCTATCAAACTTTGTCGTATAATTTTTTCCATCTTGTTAGTTTCAATTCGACAGCTTTATCTTTAACGGTGTCTTAGTAACTCTACAACTCTTTCAACCATGCATTTCTCTACAAGAGGTTGTTCTTGGGTCACCTACTATACTTTTCTTAAATAGAATCCGATAAGAAATCCAAAAATTTAAACAAAACGAATTAAAATAATCTCCAACATACACTAGTTCACAAGTTCAAAGACGTGTTAATTCTTGATAAAGCTTGTAAAAATGTGAGTGAGGGCACATTGGATTCGGAATGACGTCTAGAAAAATGTGCAAAACTTTCAAACCCGCATATAAACAATTGCAAAAGTTATAAACAAATTAAGATTGAAAAAATAACGAGCTTCGTTTTTTGAAAATAACTCGAAAACCGTTAATATTTAAGAAATTTAAAAAAAAGATTCTTGAAGAGGAAGAAATTTCCAATAGAAAAGTCACAACTCCCGGTATTCTATCTCTATTATTAATAATTTTAATTTGATGTTGAAACGCTAAGCCGTTACGAAACCGGCCGTAATAAGTAAAAATATTTTTTTATGTATTAAATATTAATTTAAAAATTTTAAAAAACTATGGTATTATTCAGACATTTAAAGAAAAAAAATCCAGATTTTTCATAAAATGAGCCTATTGTTAATTAACAATTTTTTTTAGAGCTTACGTTTATATTTCAAGTCGGATAATTGTTAAGCAAAAGCCACTAAAATTATTACGTTTCCTTTAGACCTTATATCAACTATACTGTACGAGATTATGACATTGTGATATTTTTAATTGTTATAGTCTGTTAGTTATTAATTATTTAAGATAACAAAAAACTAAAAAATTAAAAAAAAAAGGTTGACATTTTTTTTATAAATTTTAATTATTATTACTGTTTTATATTCAAAAATAACATAAGATTACATAAACTTTAAATTTTTAGTGTTATTTGTTTAAACAAATTTTATAAAAAAATAGATAAATTACTTATTTTTGAAAAACATTTTTTGCCATTTTATTTGTTATAAAATATTATGAATTAAAAAAAAATTTTTTCTTAAAAACATTTTTTAATTGTTTATAATCATTTTTTTCCTTTTTTCATTATTTAAACGAGTTATTAAGTAAAAATTTTAGTCTTAAAACCTATTATTTGCAATTCTCTACAAGGTGGAATTTTTTTTGTTGTTAATTTATTTGTTTATTTAATAAATAATTTGTTATTAACAACCTCCGAATGTGTTTATATTTTTTTAGATAGAAAAAAAATTAAAAAAAAAAAACAACCGTATACATAAACACAAAAAAAAATGTTAATATTTCTTATAGAATTTTAAATATTAAAAATGTTTTTTGACATATTTATGTATACGGTGTTCTGGTTATTTTTTTCTATCTAAAAAAATATAAACACATTCGGCGATTGTTAATTAGAAATTGTTTATTAAATAAACAAATTAATTAATAACAAAAATTCCACCTTGTAGAGAATTGCAAATAAAAAATTTTAAGAATATTTTTTTTCTTAATAATTTGTTCAAATGAAGAAAAACGGGAAAAACAATTAAAAAAATGTTTTAAGAAATTTTTTTTTTTCAAAAATACGTAATTTATCTATTTCTTTATAAAATTTGTTTAAACAATTAGCACTAAAAATTTAAAGCTTATATAATTTTATAGTATTTTTGAATATAAAAACAGTAATAATAATAATTTTAAAATTAATAAAAAAAAATTTTCAACCTCTATTTAATTTCTTAGTTTCCTGTTAGCTTAAATAATTAATAACTAATAGACTGTAACAATTAAAAACATCGCAATGTCATAATCTCATAAAATATAGTTGACATAAGGTCCTCACGAAGCGAAATAATTTTAGTGGCTTTTGTTTAACAATTTTCCGACTTGAAACATAAACGTAAACTCAAAAAAAAAAAATTGTTAATTAACAACGAGCTCATTTTATGAAAAATCGGTAAAAAAAACTGTTTCCAACGGGATATTGTTCCTTTAAGTGTCTAAATAATAACGCAATTAAAAAAAAATTATATTAATACTTGACAATATAAAAAAATTGTTTTGCTTCTTACGACCGGTTTCAGAGTATCGTAACGGTTTAGCGTTCGTCGTGCGAAGCCCCATTTTCAATATTAAATTAAAGTTACTAATAGTAGAGATAGAGTTCCAGAAGTCCAGACTTTTTTATTGGAAATTTATTCCTCTTTAAGAACCTCTTTTTTTAAAATTTCTCAATTATTAATAGTTTTCGAGTTATTTGCAAAAAACGAAACTCGTCATTTTTTTCAATCTTAATTTGTTTATAACTTTTGCACATTTTTCTAGACGTTATTCCGAATCCAATGAGTCCTCACTTATATTTTTACAAGCTTTATCAAGAATTAACACGTGTTTGAACTTGTGAATTAGACTAAATAAGATTCTTTTACATTAACATAATTTTGTAGTTTATCACGTATCTAAAATATTTTTGCTAATAACTTTTCTCTTACTTCTGTAGTTTAATTAAACTACAGAACACTATTTTACTTATAGCCTTGCTGAACCATCCTTAACAAAAGTTGTTTACAATCAAGAGGTACAAATTCCGTCCTCATTTTAACAGTTACACGAATTGTCTCCACTAAGTTTACTTTTCCTAGTAGTAATATATTCGAGCAAACTAAAACATCTGGATCAACATGTGGTATATAATAACCTACTTCCACGGTGTTGCCAGCTGACTAGATGCCATCTAAACCGCTTCTGTGGTCAGCAGGTATTCAAAATGAATATTTTTCGATCGACAGGCACGGCAGCTAGTAACAAACCGCTGAACTAAAATATTCACTAGGGTGTTAAAATGGGTCACTTGACCTCCAACTTAAAATAAGTTTTAATGGCATAATACGACATCTACGATGCCCCTGCGTTAATATCTCTAGCAGGTCAGATGGCATCCGAATACCGGATGCCATCTGACTCGTGGATGCCAACTGAACCTAAAATTTTACATTGTGGGATGCCGACGAATACCTTATATAAATATATATATATATATATATATATATATATATTGTTGTGATCCGCCGAGAGAGACGGCCTAAATCAATTTTTGTTGTGATAAGATAGAAGAAGAATATAATTTTGTTGTTGAGCGCCAGATGGCCTAAACCATCAGATGCGACAGTCGAGAGATAACTCGATACTGCCACACCTCAGAGCATAAGGGTACCGCGACTGTGCAGTACAACTCCCTCTCAGATAGCCGGTTCCTGAAATGCAATGTATTCTCTAGCAACTGAAATAATACACCAATATTTCAAACAAAGATTAACAAATTTTAATGATCTGGACGAGGTAAATTTATGAATTTAACAAATACACAGTTTACATAAATAAAGTTTAAGATGAATGGATAATTATGCGTTTTATTTATTGGCCTTTGCAAATATATTTAAAATTTTATCAACTGATCAGTGAAAATAATAACCGATAAGGTACCTTTATACTTTACCGCTCTCGTAACGCCGCTGAGCTCAATCGCGCACAACTGCTATGAGGACGCCCCTGGATTCTCGTTCAAAGCTGGTTACTGATGTTACCAACCGCAGGTGCTTGAAGATCACTAGAAGTTCAGATGATTGGATAAAGCTGATTTATTTGTTTTCCCTTATTTTCTTCCTTCGGGACACTTTATTTTAAGGAAATCACTTTCGAAACACGGGTTTTTAAAAGAATTAAATTTTATATTAAGGTAAGTACCTTAGATATTTAAAATGGATAAATATGTGAGTCGGCTTTGGAAACTTTGAGTCTAGTTTACAACATTTTCATAACATTTATATTTTAAGCATAGAATACTTATTAAAATCATCATTCCTAACTCCTTTCTAAATTTTATATATGATTACTTCCGTAAACACACGGTTTCAAACAATAGGGTAACTTTTCATTCAATAAATTCTAGGTTAGGGCTTTTCAGGAGTAAATTTTATAACATGTTGCCTCTACGACCGCGTTTACTAGACTGTTTCTGCCACTTCTCGCGTTTTTATTCGCTGAGATTGACAGGAATACAAAAATCAGATAGTATGATTTTAATAAAGAATTTTGATTTTTATAAACATGTACTTTTTTATGCCTTTTACTTATTATATGCACATTTTAACATTGGAATTAGCTTTACCATGCATTTATAATCATTTTCATACCCCATTTGTACCCCCATAATGATTTTTAAGACACTTTGATAAATATTCTATATTGCTATTTTCTGACCTTATTACTACATAAAACTACTTAAAATTCACCCAGATCTTACTTAATACACTAATTATTAATTATCTATAAACATTTATTACCTAGATAGGTTTAATACATAATTATATGTGAACAAATATTTTAGGTACCCACCTCCAAGTTCATCGGTGAGCAGTGCCTAAACTAATACATAGTGTCCTATCAAAAGTTACACAAAACAACACTGGTGTCCTGAATTCACACCAGGATAAGAAATATTATATCTAAAGGAGTTTTAAGAAAAGTTGCAGTTCATTTTATGTGAAGGTATCTAGAATACACAAAGATTTATTAAGAAATATCTCCCAACGTGTCACAGTTCAGAGATTTTACGCTGCACTTCACTAACAGGTACTAGTCTTTGTTTCCTGTGAGTTTTATCTCAGTACGATGTGTCCTTTTTGTAAAACCTTCATATATGTATGTTTGCCGAGAGATATTTTTTCAAATTTTCTTATAAGTAGATTTTATGTTAATTTTGCTCATTATTAGCGTTCATATACGTATTCTAGTACTTAATACGTCATCATTGTCCACTATTATTGTCCTTTAGTCTAATTTGTTGCACTATTTTAATAAAATGTTTTAATTTTTTAGTTTGACGAGTCCACTACGAGAGTGTTCAGAGAGTTTATGGTTTCTACAAGAACAAAGCTTGATTCTACACATTTGAGCCCTTGCTGTGGTCTCTCTAATTAGTTATTTTTACATATTATAAGGTTTGTCTACTTTTTACATATGGTTTACCATACTGGGTGTATCCTTTTATACTTAATTATCATAAATTATACTAAACATAATGCATGTGAGCTTTTTCAAATAGAGGTGTTTTACTTAAGTTGCCATATCACATTTTAAGTCTTACTTGAGGTCATTGACCTTCCCTAGCTTCGTCGAAGGGTTGTAAGTGCAGTTCCTCATACATGAAGGTAACAATATCGTGCAATGAGTTATGTACCTCTGTCTGTTGCTACGATGGCTTATTTTCTCTGGCTTTTGCCCTAAAATATATATTTTTGCAAATGTCACAACATTTTACCTCCCCAAAATGTCAAAGTTTTATTGCTGAAAGAAAATTTTGATATTTTTTCCAAAACAATTAGTAGCGTTTGCAAAATAATAAACACTGTAAATCATTTGTTTTAATCTGTATCATAAGGGTATATCATTTCTATATGAAATCTTCCCCTGACATGATCACTATTAAGAAATTTTAACTCATAGGTATTATCGTTTAATACCCTGTGTACAACGTAAGGTCCTTCATATGGCAAAAGGAGTTTTCCGCATATATTTCTTCTCAAGTCAGAGACACGTAATCGCTTTACTACTACATAATCCCCTACTTCAAACTTAATCTTGTTTTTGATTCTTTTGTTGGCCCTTGCTAAATATTTTTTTGTGTTACGCTCTTGTCTCATCTTTATAATTTTATGAATCTCTCCTAAATTTAATATGTCTCTGTCTGTCCATGGTCTTGTGGGCGCGTATCCCATCATGGCGGTAACTGGTGAAATACGAGTTACTGTATGTGGCACATTGTTCATATACTCTTCTACTTCGGCTACGGCTAAAGGCCATTCAGTATGATCATGCTGAACGATGAATCTTAAAAATTTTACACATTCTTGGACGTACCTCTCAGAGATGTTACCTTGTGGATGTCGTATAGATGTGAATGCTACACGAATATTACTTTTCTCTAATGATTTTACAAACCGTTCATTATTAAAGTATGTTGCATTGTCTGCGAGTACTTTCCTTGGCTTTCCTACCGTTTCAAAATAAAGTTTGAGCTTGGCAATTGAGATTCTAGTGTTACAGGCTTTTGTCGGGTACAATTTAACAAATTTGGTAAAAACATCTACCACAATCAAAATATGTTTATATCCATGTTCGTCTTCTATCAAATTACTTATATAATCAATTGCGATTAACTCTAATGGTGATTTCGTGACGAAGCTACACACTGTGTTCCTGTTAACGTGATTTTTGGTCTTGCCAAGTATGCACAGATGGCATTCTGAAATGGATTCCTTTGCTAAAATAAGGTCTTTTTCCGCATAAAACGTTTCTCGAAATATCATCCACGTTTTCCGTATCCCGATATGTCCAAATCGTTCGTGTAAATCCCAAATAATTTCCTTGGTATAATTTTCATCTATGACATATTTTTGTTCATTTCCAATTGTTTTTATAATAAAATTACCTTCAATGGAGTATCCTCTGAATGGTTGTTGTCTAATTTTTTCTCTGAGTGTGTGTAAATATGTTTGACTGCGTAGTATGCGTTTGTTTGAGTATAAATTATCCTCATATTCGAAGGTGTTGAGTGCTATCATGTAAGTGTTTGCATTTTCTGTGTTTATTTGACGATTTCTAGTTAGCGCATCAGCCGTTACATTATCTTTACCTGGCCTATGTTTGATCGTGAATGAGTATTCCTGTATCAGGAGTGACCAACGATATATCCGATTGTTTGCGAATCTGTTCTTCATCAAAAAACAAAGTGCCGAGTGATCGGTTTCAAGTGTAAAGTGGTTAGATGTCAAGAAAAAGGTCAATTTAGTGATCCCAAAAATGACTGCTGTCATTTCTTTTTCAGAAATTGAGTACCTCTGTTCGAAAGGTTTTAAAATTCTCGAAACAAAACAAATTGGAGTTTCAGTCCCCCCTTGAATCTGCGTTAGCTCGGCTGCTACGATATAGTCAGACGCATCTGTGCGTAGAATGAAAGGTATGGAGAAATCCGGACTGTATAACAGTAAATTGTCATGAAAGTTTGTTTTTAGTTCTATGAATGCCTTTTCTCTCCTTTCATCCCACTCCCATTTTACGTTTTTTCGTAATAGTTCTAAAAGCGGAACTTCGAGTTCTGATAGCCTTGGAATGAATTTTTTGTAATAGTTTAGAACTCCTAGGAAACCTCTCAACATTTTTAGATTAATAGGACGTGGATAGTCCTTGATTTCTTTTATCCTTTCTTGTCCAATGCTAATTCCCTCTTGCCTTATTTGGTATCCCAAGTATTTTACATAGGTTTTATAAAATTCACATTTTTCGATATTAAGTTTCAAACCCGCTTCGTTTAACGCATTTAATATGATGTTCAAATGTTCACGATGTTCTCTTTCTGTTGCAGAAAATATCAAAATATCATCGATATAGTGCAGACAGAAAGAATCGTACTTGTCGAGGATACTCTGCATCGCCCGAACCAGAGCTGATGAAGCACTTTGAAGACCGAAAGGAACCACCTTGAACTGGTATATATGTCCGTCCACGCTGAATCCAGTGAATTTACGCGACTCAGGATGTAGCGGAATCAACCAAAAAGAGTTTTTTAAATCTAACTTAGAGAAAATAGTGTTTTTACCTATTCTAAACAATAATGTGTCGATCGTTTGCGGCGCGTCGAACTGAGATGTAGTAATAGAGTTTAAGTTTCTAGCATCTAAGCATAGCCTTATTGAGTTGTCTTTCTTTTTTACCACAACTAGTGGATTAATGTAGTTTGTCTTTGCCGATTCTATGATTCCCGAACTTATCATATTCTGCAATTCAATTTTTACTGATTCTCTTTGTTTATAGGGAATTGGGTATGTTTTACATTTGAATGACTTAGTCTCGTTAACGTGTAACTTATGTACGTAGCCTACCGCTACACGTGCTTCAAAATTAATTAGCGCTCTATATTTCTGTAAAATTTCACTTATTGTTTTAACAAAATTTTCCGGACAGTTTAATGTTACATCTCCAAATACATTTAAATTATTTACTTGTTTCATTTTGACCTTTATCTTTTGTTTATCTTTAAGCTCTTGTGTGTTTAACTTTTCAGTTTTATACCTATTTTGCTATGTATAATTTTTAATCACTTTTGTTTCAGGTTCATAATTTGGATTGTTTATTTTTGATGTTTTAATTTTAAGTACCTTTCGTATCTTTTGAACATACTGTATTTTACTCTCGTTCCTTTTTAATTTATGCATACCAACATTTAACATTTTATTAATTATATTTGTTTGCTCATCTACCGCTAGTTTATCTTTATATATTTTAAAAGTTTTAGGCTTTGATACATGTCCTATTCGACGCTTTATTATTTTATGTACTTTTCTTTTCATCCTTACTTTATTTACCCTATTAAATTTGCCAATGTAACCATTTTTAATTTTAGTAGATTCTTTTTCAGTTTTATATTCAACCAACCAATCATGTACGATTGCATCTTTTTTGTCAAAGTTTTCCATCCACAACTCTACATAGTACCAATACATATTTTTTTTCTCGACCTCCTTGTCGACTTCCACCTTATTTTTATACACGACTTCCCCGTCGTCCGCAATTATTTTCATATCATTGGCCTTTTTGCCATTACACCATTTAAAATTTTCGACCTGTATGTCGACCGCAATATTATTATTAACATATTCATTTTTTTTATCACCACAATTTCCTACCTCCCCGGTGGAATACATCGGTATGGTACTACCTTGTAAATTTACTACCCTCTTTTCAAGGTCAATTTTTGCCCTGAGTTGTGTTAGGATGTCTTCTCCCAAAATGATATCAAACTTCATGTCATCTATTATTATAAAACTTCCCTCAAATTCATAATTCTCTACCGTGAACTTCGTGTTTAAAACCTGATTACATTGAGCAATTTTTTTCCCCCTTGGGTCTACTAAATTTATTTTACTTATTTTAATGCAATCTTTATTTTTATTACCATCATAACAATCATTAATAATTCTTTCTTTGATTAAACTTAATTCAGCACCTGTATCAAGGAGCGCCTTATATGTATTTGTTTTTAATTTAACGTCTACCATTGGTAGATTGCTGGTTTTTATGTTAATTGATCCGTCATCCATGTCATTACCGATAAACTCTTTCATATGTTGGTATGAAACATTGTTCAAAATTAAAACATCGCTTGCCGAAAAACCTGGTTTCGAGGCGGATCATTTACCTGTGCCACGGTTTCAATCCTATCGAAATCAGCTTGTGTGTTTGCCCTGTCTCTTTTTTCCCTCTGAACGTTTACATTACTGATCTGTGCGTATGTTCGTCTGTCTATTTCCCTTTCTGACTCTTGAGCCTTTTTGTCACCCCAACTAACATGTCTCCTATCATCTCTTTGATTATTATTGTATGGCCGATTTTCGTTATACATATTATTGTCCCTCTGATTGTAATTTCCTCTATATCTATTTTTTTCCCAATAGTTATTATTAGTCTGATTTCTGTAATTATTGTAGCCATATTGGTCCCTATTTTGCCGATTATTATAGTCATAATTTCTTCTGTTATCATAGTTAGAATTTCTATTATTTTCCCTATATTTATCCCTGTTATTTTCAAAATTTTTATACCTATCATTTTGCCTATCTACCCTGTCTTTATTTCCATGTTTCCACCCTATACGGTGATCATCTATGCCACGTAAATATTCGATTAAGCTGTCTAATGTCGTTATTCTCTGAGTAATAATGACATTATGTATATCGTCAGAGAAATGTCTCGCTAAGTAAGTTATTATTTCTCCCTCAGTAAAAGCTGGTTCTAGATGTTTAATGTTGCCTATTTTTCGTAATACATAATTCTCCCTACTTATACCGGAGTTCTCATTGTATTTCCCATTAAACAGGTTGAAACGTACTTTTTGCTGAGCGTATTTTCCCCAGTACTGTTTCAACAAAAGTTCCTCAAATTCAGGTAGCGTTTCAAAATTATCACATATAACATTATACCACTCCTCAGCAAAACCTCTTACCATATTTTGTATATTTTGTTTTAAGTTGGCGTGTGGGTGTATCGTGTTCATATACTGTTTTAAACGTGTGATGAATGTCTTGGGGTGCGTACGGTTGTCCCCATAAAAATAGAATTGGTTCTTGGTACATGTGTGTGTATATGGTGTGTTGGTGATGGTTGTGTGTCCTTCTTTTAACAACTGCGTGTTCAAATGGTTATACATACATTCCTGCTCTTTTAATTTCTTGTTTAGTGTGTCATCTTGCTTCTTTAGTTTACTGTCTACTTCATTTACCACGTCGACTATTAATCCTTCTACGTTACGTGCGATGGACTCCTCCATTTTCTTCGTGGCGGACTTGACTTTGGTATTGATGTCCTCAATGACATCGTCTGTCATAGAGTCGAGCCTGTTCTCTACCCTTTCTACTCTCCCTTGTATTCCTTCCATGCGTTCTTCAAATTTTTTATTGTCTTCGGCAATTTGTCGTACTGTTGCTTGTATCTCCATGACGTTTAGATTTGTTTGTTTCATTTCTGTTTGAGTTGCAATGACGTTTATATTTGTTTGCTCCATATTCGAGTTGATATTTGTCACCATTTGCATTAGTTGATGCAACATGTTCTTGTCTGCGTGTGTTTGTGTAATTGCTGTAGCATCAGATTGTTGTGATGTGGATGGTGTTTGATCTTGTGTAGTGTTGTTTTGTTCGATTTGTTCTGGTGTAGTGTTTGTTTGGTCAGCCATAACTATTGTTTTACCAGATCTTAGATCCATATACTTATGAAATTGGATATAATTCTTACAGTTTTAAAACAAATGATTAGTATTTTTTTCTGGTTGTTTTCATAAAATATCAAACTTAATCTTTTCAATTTGCTAGAGTACACTGTTGTCAATATTCTGCGTTGTTAAGCGTCAAAATGCCGTTTAACAACGTCGCCTACCACGTTGGTCGCCAATTTTTGTTGTGATCCGCCGAGAGAGACGGCCTAAATCAATTTTTGTTGTGATAAGATAGAAGAAGAATATAATTTTGTTGTTGAGCGCCAGATGGCCTAAACCATCAGATGCGACAGTCGAGAGATAACTCGATACTGCCACACCTCAGAGCATGAGGGTACCGCGACTGTGCAGTACAACTCCCTCTCAGATAGCCGGTTCCTGAAATGCAATGTATTCTCTAGCAACTGAAATAATACACCAATATTTCAAACAAAGATTAACAAATTTTAATGATCTGGACGAGGTAAATTTATGAATTTAACAAATACACAGTTTACATAAATAAAGTTTAAGATGAATGGATAATTATGCGTTTTATTTATTGGCCTTTGCAAATATATTTAAAATTTTATCAACTGATCAGTGAAAATAATAACCGATAAGGTACCTTTATACTTTACCGCTCTCGTAACGCCGCTGAGCTCAATCGCGCACAACTGCTATGAGGACGCCCCTGGATTCTCGTTCAAAGCTGGTTACTGATGTTACCAACCGCAGGTGCTTGAAGATCACTAGAAGTTCAGATGATTGGATAAAGCTGATTTATTTGCTTTCCCTTATTTTCTTCCTTCGGGACACTTTATTTTAAGGAAATCACTTTCGAAACACGGGTTTTTAAAAGAATTAAATTTTATATTAAGGTAAGTACCTTAGATATTTAAAATGGATAAATATGTGAGTCGGCTTTGGAAACTTTGAGTCTAGTTTACAACATTTTCATAACATTTATATTTTAAGCATAGAATACTTATTAAAATCATCATTCCTAACTCCTTTCTAAATTTTATATATGATTACTTCCGTAAACACACGGTTTCAAACAATGGGGTAACTTTTCATTCAATAAATTCTAGGTTAGGGCTTTTCAGGAGTAAATTTTATAACATGTTGCCTCTACGACCGCGTTTACTAGACTGTTTCTGCCACTTCTCGCGTTTTTATTCGCTGAGATTGACAGGAATACAAAAATCAGATAGTATGATTTTAATAAAGAATTTTGATTTTTATAAACATGTACTTTTTTATGCCTTTTACTTA